>WNNJ02000726.1:0-304317 GCA_012934845.2 Pomphorhynchus laevis | reverse complement strand
ATATATATATTTTCTTCAGAAATAATAAAAACAGGAAAATTGCACCAAATGAGATTCAAGACGTTTCGGCCAAGCGGCCTTTATCAATCTAAAACAAAAAACACACAACAATTAGAACAATGCGTCGAACAAAATCTAAAATAATCATCACGTAACTCCTGGTTCGACAAACGGATGCTCAGGGTTGCATCCATCGTGCGTCTCCGTATATATAATGTGGCAGTTCCCACAGAATAAAACCAATTATTTTTAGAGGTTTTGGTGGCTATACCGTTATAAATAAAATAAACATCATGAAGTTATTTTAGACAGGATATAATCAAAAAAGTTATGTTTACTACCAATCGCAAAAACATCTATGATCGATATCTTGAGAAATTTACAAAATTTAAAATCAGATTATCTAAGTTACTAGTTGATGCCAAATTTTTCAATAAATGTACTCTAACAATAGGTATGTACTTCGACAAATCCAATAGTTCAAAATCCAGCCGTTTTGTGAACAAAAATTAACTATCCATGAGCAAAATAAGTGCGTTCGGACGATCAAAGGATTTAACAAATATGCAAAAAACTGTCAATCCCCAAGCAAATGCTGGCTTAAAGCAGCAAGATAATCTAATTGCAGGCAAGGTAAGTGGATTTTGGTCTACTGGATGTATCGTTGAGCAGGGGTAACTTCCCCCTGTACTAAAACTGACAAACTTAATTCGTGTTAAATTTACCGAACCTATACCAAGGAACAACGTTTTCAACATCTTCTTTAGGGACTTGTCTGCATGTTTCAAAGGGAGAATTATTTTTCATTTAATAAAATATTACGAGACAAAGGTTAGGATATCCTTTTGCACCACTAAGCTTGCCCGTGATTACTTGGATATTTTAATAAAAACAATTCAAGTCGTGGTAAAATCTTATACAGGCATTTCCAAGCAACCTTGAAAATCAACAACATTCCGACATACATGTTAGATGAAGACATTCTAGCACTTGAACAAGATTTTAAGATTAGCAATATCAGATTTATTACATGGAAGAGAGGATTGCCGATTACCTTGGCATTCTATTCTGCCTCGGTAGACGTGGCCGAGTGTCTAGCTCACTCCAAATGTAACCTTTCCTGAGACATAATCTGGAATTTACTAAGATCGAAACTGACTCTATGGCCTACCCCATTGTAATGTATGTCATAGATGGGGACATTGGAGTTCTGGATGTACTCTTACTCGCTCTTGCGGGATATGCGGCTCTCTGGATGACCATTCTAAAAAATGCGATAGTTCCCTACACTGTTCTAACTGTGGAAGAGTCCACCCAGCCTAGTCGAGAAAATGTGTTTCATTCAAAAGCTACAAGAAACGGAATCTGGTAGCTAAGATTAAGCCAGCTTCACCGATGCATGTTTCGCCAATAATAACAACAGGATGTCTGACTCAGTCCTCTTACGGATTGTTGAGGCCAAGCACCTAGAATCAATGGATAAGAAGAATGATTTGATAAAAAAAACTAATGTCAAAGATTGGTGAGGTTCAAAGTCCACCTACATCAGTTGCTAATTCTCAGAAAGGCCCGATATCAAAAAAAAACGGATTGCTTCGTCGCCGCAGACCTTGATAAATGAAGATCATGCCTATGAGGAAATGACTCCAACTGTCGAAGCTAGAAGCGGAAAGGGCAACCTTTCCGCCTCTGGTTCCGACTAGGTAAAGAGCGTCCCACTTCGGTTACACTAACGCAATGGGAAGTAATCGAGAGCCTTTAGTAATCGAATTCGGGAGGTGCTTCCGCCCTTAGGCTTCTATCTGGTAGAGACGCGGATGTTATAGTCATTCAGAAGACGCGGTCTATTCGTATCCCCCAGGGCATTACTCAATTTACTCAAAAGCATATAATCACCCAATTACTCAGTATATAACCTCCACAATCATCTTTTTCTCAAAGTCTTCTAACCCTAGTTAAAAGCTCCTTAAGGTCCTTACCCTTATTAAACGGCTGATGTTCAGCCCTTTCTTGTTTAGTTATATCACTAGTTAAGAACGGTAAATGCATCAGTATAGCTAATGACTATATTCGGCCGGGGGATTCACAAGAATCGTGGCCTCCTAGTTCGAATTGTAGGTGGCGGCTACGGTGGATTAATGCAGCACTCCACAGAGCTAGGAATGACTATCTTATATAAAAACCACCAACCCCCACCTTTTATTGCTCTACAACAAATTCAATCCTCGACATATTCTTGCTACATAGGATGTGAATGTTAAAACACATCTGCACTGAGCATTGGCACCAACAACTGACCACCTCTCATGACCTAATACGCTGGCGGCTGTAGGAAGATGCGTTGCTTAGGAGGGTCCACTTTGATCCTATTAGAGTGGCCTTCTTTCAGGCAGCTATCCAACTCTTCCAAGGATAGGGAATGAGAGTTTGACCGAATTTAATCCCTACCTCTCTTCGCAAGCTACCGATATCCTTTCTACTACCTTTAAAGGTCGCATTTACGATCCCAGTCCAACAAAACTCAAGGTCCTAGTGAAAATGCTACACCTTTACAATCCATCTGCTTCCTTCCGGCAGGTTTTCTCGAGTGAACACTGGAGTTCTAGATATAGGCTCCAACTGAGTAGAGACAGGACTAGTATTGCTTATCTTTATCTCTCTCAGGCTTCCTTTTGGAAGATATACAAGAAGGAGAAGTTTGTCTGCTGGCAGGGCATCAGGTTGGATTGGTAGCGTAGGCCTTGATAGATATTTTGGAGGAGTCACTAGCCCTCCATAATTATGGAGTTACTCTTTTTCCCAGCCAATTCCGCTTTTGGGTGACTTCAGAAGCAGGGACTTATCTGTTACGGATATTCTTAACTCATGAGGCCCACTTCCATGCACCTCCAAATCCGTCGCTTCACGCTCTTCTCGAGTTTGTCAGCTTTTGACAGCCGATCAAAGAAGATAAGTGGTCGTCACAGTGCTGTAAACCTCACCATCCGATGTAGCCGACATCAATTGTCGCCGACGTATATTTTTACCAAAGAAAAAATCAGTTTCATGTCCCAAAGACCTGCGGCCCATTTCGATTCAAAATTCCCCTATATCTATAGACGAAAAAGCGCTTGCGCATAGAATCCGCGATTTGATCCCACCGAGTTTTAATTGGTTTGTCCAAGGTCGCTTGGTCCATTTAGCAATTGGTAAAGTGCATCAGTTTTGTCGAGATAACAGTCATCAGCTTGCTGTGGCTGCTTTTCTTGACTTTTCTGCTGTATTTGACCAGATCTCCATTCCCTTCGTTATCTCCTCTCTCAGGTCCTTTGGGTTGCTTGCGAGAATTATTAACAGGTGGAGATTTTGCTATACACCGAGCGGTTCTATTATGAAGACGACCCTGATGCACGTCAGTTCTACCTATTACAAGTGTGCCTCAAGGCCCCCACTTTTTAAAAATGATACCAATCTAGTATTGGTATCATTTTAACAAAATTATTTCTAATTTTATTTGCTAAGAATAAAATCTTATTTTCTCGAAAAGATTGTTGTTTTTATATCAAATATTTTTGAAATATATTCATCCTGATCTGTATTTTAAATATTCAGGAACGATCAGGTATAATCATAATTATATTAATTAAAATTAATATAATTGTTTATTATTTAATTATTATTGAATTTTTTAATTATTTATAAATAGGTCCCATAAAAGTAAAGGTTGCTATATTGTCTCCCAATTGAAAATGTGTACATATAATATCTTAAGATGTGATTGCTTCCAGGTGATCTCGCTTGCCTCCTTATTAAAAATAAAGAACTATTAACTATAAAGTATAAATCATTAATATATTTTTTAAATATTAAGAAATTTATGAATAAATTAAATAATTTATTTTTATTTATAAGGTTTATGAATTAAATAAATTTTCTAATTTAAGAAATTAAGAAATTTTACTTAATTTATATTATATATGAATACAATAAATATATTAATTATATTTACAATTTATATTATATCAATTTATATTAATTTATAGACTTATTAATTACAAATTAAGGCAGTTACAAATTTATATTTGTAAAAAAGAATATTTGCATTAAAGAATGTCAGCATTTAAAGTAAAAACAATTTAGATAGATTTAGATTTTAAACACAACTGCTGAAAAAAAAAACAGTGAATTTGATACGGGAATACCTGAGATCATCTGAATCAAAAACTAACTTTATTAAAACAAGTTTTCAAAGCGTTCTGTAATATAAAGTATCGAAATAAGTATTAACGTCTACAGCAAATCGGCTATATAAATCACCATAAAAACAATCTTTATTTAAATCTCTCAATGCATTTCACAATAAACTTGCGATAACGCAGAGAAATGCCAGCAGCAGAAAAATGAAAGGTAGACAAAATAAAATCTCTATATATCGATCATAACGCGAGTATATTCATTCACCCTTAGCTAATTTGCCGACGATTTTAAAAGCAATTTTCCGTTAGATCTGTTTTTCAGCGTTTTATAAAAATCAATAATTTAACAATTTAATACCAGTAAAATGATACGAATGCAACAGTAAGACGATATATTAAGGTCTATAGATTCCATACTTCATATGAAGTTGAAAATAAGCAAAGTTTTTTGAAAAATGCACATCAAAGTGTTTCTTCTCAGTGCTGTTTTTGATCGTATTTTGCATCAATGCAATTTCAAAATACGACCAGCTAGTGTGACATTCTAACTCAGCTGCATGGCTGACGACATACCATTGGAAAAACCATTGAAAAAGCTAGAGTTTAACGTAAAGTTCATGTTAGTTAAAGCCTTGTATTGCTAAGATAGTTCGACAGTTAATAAAATGGAGTAAGTTTGCATTTTTGTAAATGATGCCACAATGGTGGAATTTTTATCGTTTGTAAATCAAATATTTCAATTAAATTTCAGAACTTAAAAACGTCGTGCATGGCGAATTTGTGTATTATGATTTCGTTACGGTTAAGAGTGTAAGTGGTCAGTCTTGCTAAAAATCAAAACACTAAAATTTGAATGCATGAAATCACTTTAAAGAACATTTTAAGATAGTTCGACAGTTAATAAAATGGAGTAATTTAAATCAGCTAACTGAGTCTACGTATTGTTATATAATTATAAAATAAACAAAACATAATAATGCTAAATCAAAATTTAATAATTAAATAATAAAATTAATAATTGTTTTTAGATTTTCTATAATTTAAATCAAGTTAAAAAAAATAAAAATAAAAAATAAAATTTAAAATAAACGTCATTTTTATGAATTGACTAATAAATAACAGACGTTGTATCAGAATAAGAATTAGAGGTCATCAGGAGGAACTGCTATGCTATCAGGTTTCGGCCCCTAACTCCTCTACCCAACATAGCAGCGGGGCCAAATACATGCTAATGATGTATTTCCTCTGAAATAACTATCTAGTATCTTATTCTAATGCAAAGTATATTATTTATTATTCATCCATAAAAATTTGCCACTTAAGAGTTTAAATTTATTCTTTATATTATTGTGTTGATTTATATATTTTACTATTTTCTGCTTGATGTTATTTTTATAGTAACCTAGTTTAAAATATGTATCTATTAAATTATTTAAATGATTTTGAAGAAAGCCAATATCATTACATATTGTTGCAATTCTTAAAATTTCATTATTTAATGTATTATATTTTATATTATATGGTATGCATGAATGCTCATGCAAAAATATGTTTCTTGTAAATTTAAATATGTCATCTTTACGATATAAATTAATAGTAGTTTTAGTTAATGTTAATTTAATGTTCATATCTAGATATACACCTTCTTTATCATTAATATTGGTTTTGTTAAGAATAAGGCTTTCTGGATAAATGTGCTCACTAATTGAATAAAAATTATTAGAATTAAATACACATATATCATCAATGTATCGAAACATATATTTCATATATTTATATTGTTTAGATTTAGTTTTTACACAGTTATGAACAAATTCATATTCTATAAAGCTTAAAAACAAGTCAGCTATAATTGGGCTACTATTACCACCCATTGGAACACCTTTTACTTGTCTAAATATAGATGTCCCTACTTTTAAATAATTTTGATTTATCAAAATATTTAAGGATTCTATTAATTCAATTTTATCCATATATTTATATTTATTTGATGGTTTAATTTTTGTTAGATAGGCGTTATAATTATTATAACATATATATGTATATCTTTTTCCGAATATAAGATTAATTAATTTTACTAACGCTTCTTTAATATCTACTAAATCTAGATTTGTATAAAGCGTACTAAAATCGTATGTATTTATATTTTGAAAATTTATTCCTTTTGTCTGTTCTAAAAATTCTTTTGTAGAATTAATACTGAAATAGTGTTTTATACCAGTATTAATTTCGATTACCTTGCAATATTTTTTAAAATGTGCTTTAATTACTTTAAGTATTTTATTCATATAGACAGAAAGTGGTTTTAATGTACATTTAAACGCACTACATATGAACCTAGGTTTTATTGGATTTTTATGTAATTTTGGATTCCAATATAATATAGGTATAGTTTTATTATCTAATTCAACCTTTATACCCTTTTTATCCATTATAGAACAGTGACTTGTAATAATTGTTTCTAAACTCAACTCACTACGTTCATATGTTGGATTTACATTTAAATCATTAGAATTAACCTCTTTCATTAGTATATCATAATAAAGCTTTTTGCATATGAAGACAAAGTTATTACTAGCTTTATCAATAGTTGTTATTATATAGTTATCCTTTAATTTAGTAAGTTCTTTATACATATCTTTATTAATTTTATCTTTCCTTTTATAATTGTTTGTTATTTTCATTTTATTTTTAATTTTATCAAATATATAATCTTTCCAAATTTTTATCTTAGATATATTCGAGCTTTCACTATTAATCAGCTTACAAAAGTAATCATTTAAGTTATTATATAACGAACTGTAAATTTTATTTTTGTCGTTGTTGTTATTTAATCTATATTTATACCCTTTTGATAGCAGCTTTCTTAATTCACAATTTTCAATTAATTCTAGATTATGGGTACATATATGTTCATTTATTTTATCAAAACTAAGACTTTTACAATTGCATTCTGTTTCCATTATGTTTCTAATATTATCGTTACATATTGATTTTAATTCTTTATTATAATTACAAATTTTTCGTCCTAATGGTGGTAGGAGTTTATACCTTATTTTAGGAATATATTTACTTAAATCTGACCCTATTATTTCTTTACTTTTAGAATTATTTAAAAGTCCGGCTATATTTATGTTATCTATACATTTATTAATGAAGTTTATGGTTAATGTATATTTTCTATTGTTATTATTTACATTTATTGTATGATTATAGTATTTTGTATTACAATAACTGTCTATTATACAACTTAGCCTATCATAGTCGTTAATTAATTTTTGATTTATTGAACATATGATATCTTTAGAAAAACTTCTTATATTTACATAAAGATCTTTTAGCTTATTATCACTTAAAAGTTGTTTTAATATTTCTAATTGTTCATTTATATACATATCTTTTTTAATATTTTTAACTCTATTTTTCCTATTCCTTTTATCACCATGACTTCTTGGTTTGCGTTTAACCGGATTATTATAATATAGTTGTTTATTATGTATTATACTACTTCTGCCAATTCCTTGTACCACGTCATTCAATCCTAATGGGTACATGGAATTAAGCGTTTTAATCCAAAAATTTTCTTTTTCTAATAGTTTTTGATTTAATATTGAAATGTTTTCTTCGATAATATGTTCTAAAATAAATAATTTACAGTTTTTAATATCATGTCCTATTAATCTCATATGTTTATGAAATATAGTTTGACTATTATGCTGTATATTATATATGTGTTGCCTAAACCTAGTTTTTAACATTTGATATGTTTTTCCTATATATTGCAATCCACATGTGCATTGTATTAGATACACTACACCTGCGGTATTGCAGTTACAATTATTATTAATATTTAATGAAAAACATTTGTTTGTCGTATTACTTACGATACAATTATTATTATTTATAACATCACAAACTATACAATTTTTTCTGTTACATTTAAAAGATCTAAAATTGAAATCATTAGTACTTACGTATTTTTCCAATATTGTTGAGTACATGTAACTTTTAAGTCATAATTTTTAACGTTGCTTTTTCGGTGTCGCCACCTAGTTTAGTTGACTCAGACTAAACTTACAACGGGCCATCCAGCAGCATCTGACAGGGGGCTGCCCTGCTTAAGGCGGTTGCAGGCTGGAACAATATCTATAAAGATCTACCACCTTCACCACCACCTTTGTAAATCAAATATTTCAATTAAATTTCAGAACTTAAAAACGTCGTGCATGGCGAATTTGTGTATTATGATTTCGTTACGGTTAAGAGTGTAAGTGGTCAGTCTTGCTAAAAATCAAAACACTAAAATTTGAATGCATGAAATCACTTTAAAGAACATTTTACACTATGAAATTATGAGTGTAAAAAGTCATACACTTTTCAGTTACACTCAAATTATGAGTTTAATCAATCCTAATGCTTGATTGCAGATAAGATGTCTTAACTATTAACATCAATACTACGTACTTCATTTTCCGGTTTTTGCTCTTCATTTTCCGGTTTTTGCTCTTTCACCCATCCACCAGCAAATACAAAAACGGAATTTGCTTAAAGTATTTTATTAACAAAAGCTATGGCGAATAATTAGTTTCTAATTATTTCTACAATCTGCTATGTGCCTAAATGGTAAAGGTGTATAATAGAGATTTATTGTAATATAAACGTATAATAAACACTAACAATAAAATAATTCTAAAAGTAAAGAAATAATAGGGTCAGATTTAAATAAATATATTCCTAAAATAAGGTATAAACTCCTACCACCATTAGGTCGAAAAATTTGTAATTATAATAAAGAATTAAAATCAATATGTAATGATAATATTAGAAACATAATGGAAACAGAATGCAATTGTAAAAGTCTTAGTTTTGATAAAATAAATGAACATATATGTACCCATAATCTAGAATTAATTGAAAATTGTGAATTAAGAAAGCTGCTATCAAAAGGGTATAAATATAGATTAAATAATAACAACGACAAAAATAAAATTTACAATTCGTTATATAATAACTTAAATGATTACTTTAGTAAGCTGATTAATAGTGAAAGCTCGAATATATCTAAGATAAAAATTTGGAAAGATTATATATTTGATAAAATTAAAAATAAAATGAAAATAACAAACAATTATAAAAGAAAAGATAAAATTAATAAAGATATGTATAAAGAACTTACTAAATTAAAGGATAACTATATAATAACAACTATTGATAAAGCTAGTAATAACTTTGTCTTCATATGCAAAAAGCTTTATTATGATATACTAATGAAAGAGGTTAATTCTAATGATTCAAACACAACATATGAATGTAGTGATTTAAGTTTACAAACAATTATTACAAGTCGCTGTTCTATAATCATACAATAAATGTAAATAATAACAATAGAAAATATACATTAACCATAAACTTCATTAATAAATGTATAGATAACATAAATATAGCCGGACTTTTAAATAATTCTAAAAGTAAAGAAATAATAGGGTCAGATTTAAGTAAATATATTCCTAAAATAAGGTATAAACTCCTACCACCATTAGGACGAAAAATTTGTAATTATAATAAAGAATTAAAATCAATGTGTAATGATGATATTAGAAACATAATGGAAACAGAATGCAATTGTAAAAGTCCTAGTCTTGATAAAATAAATGAACATATTTGCACTCATAATCTAGAATTAATTGAAAATTGTGAATCAATTTACAAGACGGCTACAAATATAAATTAAATATATGCTCTAGAATTAATTAATCGAGAATTGTATGATCATATAATTAATCTTGAATTAATTTAAAATAACAAATTGAAAAAATATTACAAATAATATTTAAATACATGAAATATAATTAAAAATATATGAATATTATAAATATTATATATAATATTTATATATAATAAATATATATTATGTTAAGGGAATTTGTATCAAAAGGGTATAAAGCTAGTAATAACTTTGTCTTCATATGCAAAAAGCTTTATTATGATATACTAATGAAAGAGGTTAATTATAATGATTTAAATGTAAATCCAACATATGAACGTAGTGAGTTGAGTTTAGAAACAATTATTACAAGTCACTGTTCTATAATTGATAAAAAAGTATGTAATGGGTAAAAATAGTATAAGGGTTGAATTAGATAATAAAACTATACCTATTATATTGGAATCTGAAACTAGATAGAAATTCAATAAATCCTGTGTTCATATAGTGAGCTTTTAAATGTACATTAAAAATCTTCTTTACTTTATGTTGTATAAATGTATGTTAAAATAACTATATATATGCATGATCATATAAATAACCATATAATAACAATAAATAACCATAAATATATAATCATATATAAATAAAATATAACGCTACTCTAGCAAAAATTGAACCATCAAATATAAATTATTTAGATAACATTGAATTAATACAATCCTCAAATATTTTGATAAATCAAAATTATTTAAAAGTATCTCTATTTTTTAAATAGATAATTAAGCATCCATAATAGAATCATTAGTCCCGATTTCAATCGATCTTCATGATCTCATATCAAACTATATATAATGATGATTTATGTAACTTCAAGTAGTAATTAAAACACACTTTAAAAATATTGAAGGTAATCGAAATATAAGGTAATTTCAGTATTACTTCCACGAAAGAATTTTTAAACACACTAAAAGAAAACTTTTCAAAATATAAATACGTACGATTTTAGTACGCTTTATAAACATTTAGTTTAGCAGATACTAAAGAAGCAATAGAAAAATTAACTTTACCTTATATTTGGAAATATATATATACATATATATGTTATAATCACTACTCTAACAAAAATTAAACCAACAAATACATATAAATTATACGGATAAAATTGAATTAATACAATCATCATATATTTGGTAATTCAAAATTATTTTAAAGTCTGGACATGTATATTTAGACAAATATAAGGTGTTCCAATGGGAGGAATCGTATTAATATTTGTCCAATAGTTGCACAATTGTAGTTGACTTATTTTCAAGCTTTATAGAATATGAATTTGTTCATAACTGTGTAAAAAATAAATTTAAATTATCTAAAGATATAAAATATATCCTTCTTCCATTTAAGAGCGTCTAGTAACTCGAGTGATCACAATGTCATTGATCCAACGTTCAAAATTGCTGTCTTGATCACGTCCACACTACTCATTTTCGATCCATCTTTTATCTTTGGCTTGTATGATTGCTTCCTGAATCGGGAACTCTTAGATTACCTTTTATTTACACAAATAAAAGGTAATCCAATGGAAGTTAATAGTAACCCAATTATAGCTGACTTATTTTAAAGCTTTAGAGAATATGAATTTTATCATAACTGTTTAAAAATAAATCTAAATTATATAAAGATATGAAATATATGTTTTGATACATTGATAATATATGTGTATTTAACTCTAGCAATTTTTATTCAATAATCGAACAAATTTATCCAGGTAGCCTCATTCTAAATAAAACCGATATTGAAGAAAGTATATATCTTGATAAGAACATAAAATTAAAAATTAAAACTACTTTTAATTTATATCGTAAAGATGATATATTTAAATTTACAAGAAACATATTTTTGCATGATCATTCATGCATACCATATAATATGAAATATAATACATTAAATAATGAAATATTAAGAATTGCAACAATATGTAATGATATTGGTTTTCTTCAAAATCATTTAAAAGCAAATAGTAAATATTTATATTGTAATTTTATAATATACGTCTTTTACCAATAACTTGACATTTTAAAAGTTGGGTTTTAAAATTTACTTATAGTATAATGAAGATCATACGAGTACATATGACGGAAGTGGAACATCGGAACTGCCTGGTCCTCAGCTAGTTTTATTCAGTTTGGTCCATTTATACTCGGCTAGTCCGGCCGCTATTGTATCCAAGAAACTGAATAAAATTTCAATTTTCGATTTTGATTTTATGTAAATTATATAAAATGTTAATAATTATTATTTATAATTATTTATTATTTTAAATTTTATTTAAATAATTTATTCATTAATTTATAAATAATAAAATAAATAAAATGCACGATTATAAACAGTGTATAACACACGGAAAATATTTAACACAAAAAATGTGTTAAATTTATTCATCTATAAATTTATTTAACTCTTACTTTATTCATTCCTTTATTAGAATATAATACTAGATAATTAAATAATAAATAATTATAAATAATAAATAATTATTATTTAACATTTTATATAATTTACATAAAGTTAAAATCTGAAATTGAAATTTTATTCAGTTTTCTTTGTATTTGAATAGAATATTAAATAATCAAATTTTACCAGAGGAAATACGTTATTAGCATGTATTTGGCCACGCTGCTATGTTGGGTAGAGGAGTTAGGGGCCGAAACCTGATAGCATAGCAGTTCCTTCTGATGACCTCTAATTCTTATTCTGATACATGGTCTGTTATTTATTAGTCAATTCATAAAAATTGACTTTTATTTTAAATTTTATTTTTTATTTCTATTTTTTCAAATTTATATTTTTAAAAATTTCATTTTTATTAAACCAACAAAATATTATTTAAAATTAATTTAAACTATTCAGCCAAAATTGTTTCAATAAACAATATGCTTTGTGTTAGAATTCGATACACCATACAATCAAATTTCATAAGAGGAAATACTTTATTAGCGCGTATTTGGCCCCGCTGCAATGTGAAGTCGAGGAATAGGGGCCGATACCTGATAACATAGCAGTTCCTCCTGATAACTTCTGATTCTTATTCTTATACACCACCTGTTATTTATTAATCAAATCATAAAAATTTACTTTATTTTAAATTTTATTTTTTTCTATTTTTTCAAATTTATATTTATACATTTCTATTTTTATTAAACAAGCAAATATTATTTGAAATTAATTTAAACTATAAAGCGGAAATTGTTTTAATAAACAATATGCTTTGTGTAAGAATAAGATACTTAGATAATCAAATTTCATCATAGGAAATACGTCATTATCATGTATTTGACCCCACTGCCATGCTGAGTCAACGAATTGGAGCCGAAACCTAACAACATAACTGTTCCTCCTGATGACCTATAATCCTTATTCAGATACATTGTATTTTATGGATGGATAATAAATAATATACTTTGTATTAGAATAAGATACTAGATAGTTTTATCATAGGAAATACGTCATTATCATGTATTTTGCCCCGCTGCCATGTTGAGTCAACGAATTGGAGCCGAAACCTGATAACATAACTGTTCCTCCTGATGACCCTTAATCCTTATTTTGATACATCGTCGCTTTTTTATTAGTCAATTCATAAAAATTGAGTTTATTTTAAATTTCAATTTTAAATTTTAAGTTGATATAAATATAAATTGTATAAAATCTTATATAATTATTCATTATTTAATTATTTTTTCCTTAATTATTTAATTTTAATTTATCAATAATTTAAAATACGGTTATTCAGCTCATCTTTTGTACTTAAAATTTATTTCTACTAATAAAACTGAAATATTTTTACATATTTTTATATTTAGGTTCGTTTCTTTTTTATTCAATTGGTTGACTTGGTTGACGCTTTCAATATATATGCATATCTTTTTCCGAATATAAGATTGATTAATCAAAGAGCATGTTGAACTGAACTTGAGATATTTTATTATTTCATTTTACGTTGTGATGCACCGCCATTGAACGGTTTTTCTTTTTGTGTTTTTTGATAAAATTCATTCGTACCGTAAGTTGAAAACAGAAGTAGAAAACAATTTATAAAAGCAATTTTATAATTTTATTATAAAATTAAAGTTATTTTCAAATAAAATTTAAAATTTAAAATTATCCTCAATATTGGTTTTTAGTATACACCTTGATTATCAATTATGATAATCAAGGTGAGATAATTATGATAATAAGATGAGATATAGCTTATTGATATATTGAATTCAAACACACGGCGATCAAATCTTAATATTCTGACAGCTTCTTAATACTTTTATTGTAATTGAATTATTAAGTGATGAATTAGGCACCGATAAATCTCACTCAATGAGATTATGCCAAAACAAAGAAAATAACAAAATGAAACCACAAGTCAAATCTACAGTCTTAAATTATTGTATAAATTATCGCATTAGGACAGAGAAAATAAATTAAAACAAATACAAAATAGTAATGGAATTGTGACTGCAAATTGACTGCGGCAGTTTAAAAAATCTACATTAATAAGAGTGAACAAAAAATATAATTACTTATTGAATTATTGAGTATCGTATTGAGTACAACGTATTGAACATTTGAACTTGCAAATATTTTTACATTTTATATAAGTTTGTAAAACTGTATACTACGTGAACAAATTTAACGGCTGTCTTCGAGTGATGACTCACTTTTAAGATAGTGATTTATATAAAGGATGACTCACTTTTAAGATAGTGATTTATATAATTATTAGTAATGATAATCTAGGTATACACCTTGATTATCATTACTATTGGTTTTGTTAAGAATAAGGCGTTCTGGATAAATGTGCTCACTAATTGAATAAAAATTATTAGAGTTAAATTCAAATATATCATCAATTTATCGAAACATATATTTGATATCTTTTTATAATTCAGATTTATTTTTTAACATTTATTTTTTATGAACAAATTCATGTTCTATAGAGCTTTAATTGGGCTACTATTACTACCCATTTTACTTGTAAAAGGTGAACACCTTTTATTTCCCTTGTAACTGCAATATCGCAGGTATTTCAGTTACAATTATTATTAATATTTAATGAAAAACATGTGTTTGTCGTATTACTTACAATACAAATTTTGATTTAGCATTATTATGCTTTGTTTATTTTATAATTATATTAAATACGTAGACTAAGTTAGCTGATTTGATTATTGATAACATCACACCTTTATAACATTTTCTGTTAAATTTAAAAGATATAAAATTTAAATCGTTTGTACTTACGTATGTTTCCAATCTTGTTGTGTACATGCATAATTTTTAACGTTTCCTTTTCAGTGTCTCCACCTAGTTTAGTTGACTCAGACAAAACTTACAACGGGCCATCCAGCAGCATCTGACAGGGGGCTGGCCTGCTTAAGGCGGTTGCCTTAAGCAGGGCAGCCCCCTGTCAATTTTAATAAATTCAATTTTTATGAATTGTAAATTCATAAAAATTGACTTTTATTTTAAATTTCAATTTTAAATTTTAAGTTAATATACATATAAATTATATAAAATCTTATAATTATTTATTATTTATAATTATTTATTATTTAATTATTTATTCCTTAATTATTGAATTTTAATTTATAAATAATTTAAAATACAGTTATTCAGCTAATCTATTGTATTGAAAAGGAGTATTTCTACTAATAAAACTGAAATATTTTTACATATTTTTAATATTTAGATTTGTTTTTTTAATTCAAAAATTAATTTTTGCATTTCGGAATTTCAAACTTTTTTTAGTTAGCAATACAGGCAAGAAAGTTATTGAGATAAATCCATTTCTTTTGGGAACGATGGCTGGTGGTGCAGCGGATTGTTCTTTGTTTGAACGCGATCTTGCTAGGAGTTTTTGTGTATATGAACTTCGCAATAAAAAGCGCATAAGTGTAGCAGCCGCATCGAAAATACTTTGCAACTAGGTATATCGATACAAAGGTCGTGTTCTATCAATGGGAACTATGATTATAGGTTGGAATGAAAAGGTAATTGTTAAAATTCATTTAAAAACATTTAGAATTAAACTATCTAGATTAAGTCAAAATATGACACATTGTCTGTTTTTTTATTAGTCAATTCATAAAAATTGGTTTTATTTTAATTTTAAATTTTAACTGTCTAGATATAAATTATGAATTATAAATTATAATTATAAATTATTTAATAGTATAGAATAAAAATACTCAATTAGCTGATCACATTAATATATTTATTAACATGAAGCAAATTAATACAAATTCGTTGACATGTTGAGAATATTTGACATGAATAATATAAGATATGTTTAAAATATTATTTCAAATAATCACTGTAAACATATAATCAAATATATAGTAACATATAATAAAATAAATAATTAATAGAAATATAAATATTAATAGTATTATATTTTACCAAATAGAATAAAATAGATGTTTTATGGATTGCAAAACCGATATACTGTTGTATGTAACGTTAAGTTGTAAAGTTGTTTCAACAAAAATAACTTAAAGAATTTTTCACAAATATTATTAAAATTGTTTTTAAAAGCTTAATTTATTAATAAACTTGTTTCTTGGAATGTATAACTTAGTAAAATATATTGATTAGCTCTATTCTTATGATAGTATATTAGCTGTTGTAGTGGTTGTGGTTTGGACAGGAGTTGAATTTGATTTGGCAACCGAAACCCAGACTAAAAAGAATAAGTTTTAAATTTGCAATAAATTCAACATAAAGTTTTTAGTATTCACATGAAAATATGAATTCAGAGAATATAAAATAGCATTTTAAAAATCTTTGCCAAACATTAATAAATTAAAATAAATAATATATAATTATAATTTATATAATACAATATTTATGGATATCTTGTTCTACAACAATTTGCTGAAATTAACTTTCGATTATCAAAATATTTAAAAATTTTAGTAATACAAAATACACTTCTATTTATTAAATAATCAAAAACTAATTGTTTTGTTTAATTTATATTTAAAAATAATCTAAATAAATAATCTAAATAATATTATTACTAATATTATAATTAATATTAGTAATATAAATATTGGTAATATAAATATTGGTAAATAATATTAGTAATATAAATATTGGTAATATTAGTAATAAAAATGCTGACCTTAAAAAAGTTTGATAACTTGTAAACATACAAATTGTCTAGACAATTGTCTGAATTTAAATTGATGTTTGAATTTAAATTCACAATTGTCTGAATTTAAAGTTGTCTTGATTATAATAAGTTCCTACAATCTAAAATAAATACAAATATCCGTCACTGACAAATTCCGCAGACAACGATACAATACATAACATACAAGCTAAACACAATCACAATAAACCAAACAAGAGTCATCCCAAGATAAAAGAATAAAAGGGCTCCGGCCGTCGAACAGTTATGCCACGAGGCATCGCCTCTTCGATACAAAAGTGTTGTTCATGCAATGGCGCGGTTGCCAAATGCTTGAGGTGTCGGTGCGCGAGATCGAATAAACCATGTCTTAATTGCTCAGCTCTAAACTGCCTGCGCAAAACTCAATGTGATCAGGAATTCGGCAATCACGGTAACAACGAGTTTCAAATTGTACAGGAGCTTCAACCCTCGAACGTACGAGCATCACATGATCCAATATCCATGACAGATAGAAATTTGGAAAAATGCTCACTTGACATTGTGTACGACGAAATAATCCAATGGTGTCCAAATCTTTTTAAATTACCGATATGTAGTGCAAGCAAGGAATTTCTTGGTCTAATTACAACTAGTTTCGATGACTTTAATAAAGCAAGAATAGATCGAAATGATCCTTTGAAAAGGGTCACTGTGCTATGTCAAATTCTTTTGCAGAGAATTCCGACACGGAAAGTTAACCTAACTAGGAAAACACTGGAACGGAGAATACTACTTTGGAGAGGGGGAAAACTTAATGAGTTACTGGCATAAGCGCGATTTCTTCAAAAATGTCGGGTAAGTGAACTAGAAAAAGATGGGAACATGCCCACATCAAATACAAAAAAGGCTGTCAATCTTATTAAATCTGGAAAAATCAGCAAAGCATCGCGATTATTAAAACAACGGTCTAGTGGTGGAATATTGTCATTGGGAACGGAACTTGACGGTATTACCGTGCTTCAAAAAGTAAGGGAGCTTCATCCTATTAACGCATCGGCGTCTGACAGCCTGATGCTTAGAGATAGGTTGGATGGATGCGTGGAACATCATGCCTCATGATTTTATGATTTGACGCCAGAGGAAGTTATAACAGCAGCAAACGAACATGCGGATCTGCTGGTCCGTCTGGAGTAGACTCTGATGGTTGGAGACATTTTCTTACATCATTTGGTAATAGTTCTTACTTTCTAGCCGACAAGATATGCGAATTCGCAATTAAGATATCGACTAAATCTATTGAGCCATCCCTTCTGCAGGCATATACAGTAAGTCGTTTGATACCATTAAACAAGATGCCTGGTGTCAGACCAATTGGAATTGGTGAGGTAGTGAGGAGAATAGTTGGTCGTGCTTTGCTTTCACGCATCAAAAATGATCTGACAGCAGTCTGTGGGAGTTTTCAACTATGCGCTGGACAACGATGTGGTACCGAAATCGATGTCCGTTCAGTCCGAACAGCGTTTGAAAAATCAGCCGACAATTGTGTGCTATTGTTAGATGCAAGAAACGCATTTAATTGTGTTAACAGAGAAATGGCTCAAACAAACATGAAATATATATGTCCAGCTTTATCGACGATATTAAATAACACGTATGGGCATCCATCAATTCTTACTGTCGATAATATAACGCTATTGTCGGCTGAAGGATTCACACAAGAGGATCCGCTGGCCATGGCTGCTTACGCTGCAGCATCAATGCCCCTAATTGACAGATTGAGTAAGATTGCACCTGCGGCTACCCACTGTTGGTACGCAGACAATGGACCATGCGTCGGTAAAATCGATGACCTCTTAAAAGTGTGGGAATGTGTCAAGCAGTTGGGCCCGAATTATGGTTACTTTGTAAATCCTACAAAATGCACGCTTCTGACACACGACGTAGAGCTGGGGACTAATCTAAAGCGATTTGCAGACGATGCCGTACCTATATATAAAGATGGTGCCAAATACATAGGAAACTTTATAGGGATCGGCGAATACGTGAAGTCACGAGTTAAAGAAACGGTCGACGATTGGAATAAGTCACTAGATCGGCTTCATGAGATTGCATCAATCAACGCATTCTCGGCTTATATTCTATTGACAAAGGCATATCAACACCAACAGACTTATTTATTCAGAAATTGCAAAACCACAAACGGTTGGTTTGAAAGCTTTCGTTCGCGGCTGTTCGAGCACTTATTACCTCATATGTTCGGTACCGGACCGATTGGAGAGGAAGATAGAATACTAATTACACTTCTGTTCAAATTTGGTGGACTCGAAATTAATAACCCAACCGAAAGAGGAAATGTGGATTACGTGAACTCGTTAAAGATGTTTGAGCTTAATAGGAATAGCTGTCAAAATTCTGTTCCTCTGGATAATCGAAGAGATTTGCTGATCCACATCCGACATTCCAATTTTAGCAGATGGGCTCTTATTTTATCAGGTCTCATCCAATCCTCAGAGAGGGATCTTGCTTCGATTCCTAAAAACGTCAGTACAAATGGAGCGTCGTCATGGCTGAATCCAGCGGATGATCTAACGAGTACATTTCTAATTTCGAAGGAGTTTCGAGACGCTGTTGCAGTACGATATGGCTGGCAACCAAACATAATGGCAAATAAGTGCCCATTGCGGTGCCGGATTTGATATTACGCATGCCCTGTCATGCCCGACTGGAGGATTTAATTTTGTCCGTCACAATATTGTACGATGAACTATCTAAATGTTTAAGCACGTTTTGTAAGTGCGTAATAAAAGAACCCAACTTAATCCTGTACCTCAATCTATTGAATTCGATAACAATACAACATCGCGAGATAGAGATGCAAGGGCAGATATTTCTTGCAACGGCCTATTTGGAATTGCTACGGACCGGTCCTTCATGGATATATGCGTTTTTAACTCTTTGGCTCCGTCGTACTCCCTATTAAGAATATAAGACCCCTTCAAATAGCACGAAAATCGCAAAAATGCAAAATATAATGAACGAATAGCGAAAGTTGAGCATGCATCCTTTCATCCGATTATATTATCGACCACAGGAGGGATGGTTCCGACAACGAACGCTGTACTGAAACAAATATCAAGTCAGATATCCACTCGCACTCATTCTTCGTACAATGATTGGATACGAACCTTACGATCAATAATCTTAACCCTTATTGCAAAGGCTGTTTCAATGTCAATAAGGATGAAACCTTACGCTTGTCGGCAAGCAGACATGTCAGAAAGCAACAACCAATGATCACACAAAATCACAAATAACGTTTTAAGTATAATAGTGATAACAATATAAGAGCCCATTTGCGGGTAACCCGTAAATTGTAATTGTCTGTTATCAATAATAAATTTTGATTTAAAAAAATATATTAGGGAATATATTAGGGAAAATAAAAAAGAGGGAATCGCTCATACGCGGAAAACATAGCGAAGTTACGTCGCCAAATAGGAGTCTCCCTCGCAAAAATGTGCTCTCTGGCGTTCCGCATACCACGATCAACACAAAATTCATATAAAAACTGGTATAATACAGGGCCCATTTGCGGGCAACCTTAAATGTATTACCTCCAATTGGAACACTTAAAAATAAAAAAAAAATAATAATAATAAAGAAAATATATTATAAATAATAATAAATAAATATTTAATTATTTGTATCTTTTATAAATTATAAATTTCCTAAGAATTTAGTAATAATAATCTAATAATCAGAAAACATTAGGTAGTTTTGTCTAATCAGTATTACAAATTCTGTAAAATAGATTAATTAAATTAATAATTAAATTATTATTAAATAAATTAAATAATTTATTATTAATAATTTTATTATTTAATATTTTTGTTAAATTATATTATATAATTACATTATATAAATTATAATATCTAGTTTATATAATAATTATATAGAATAAAATACTTTATTTATATTTTAGAAATATCGGACGAAATCTGATAAGATAGCAGTTCCTCCTGATGATCTCTAATCCTTATTCTAATACATCGTATGTTATTTATTATTCAATTTATAACAATTGATTTTAAATTTCATTTTTTATTTTAACTTGGTTTAAGTTATATGAAATCTTATAACAATTATTTATAAATATTTATTATTTAATTATTAAATTTTGATTTATTTAGCTATTTCTATTTATTTATTTTTATTTATTTTTATTAATTTATTTTTATTTTCTAATTATATTAAATATGTAGACTCAGTTAGCTGAATTTATTAATGTATTTGTGGTACATGACGAATACATCGACTGTTATTTACTCAGTATACTGATCTGTTATTTGCTCCATACGATTGCTCTGAGGACAAGATATTTAAAGAAGTCGCAAGGATTCAATGGCTTCAATTAAAGCGTTATCGATAAGATAACATTAATTAATTTCATCATTAATTTTTATAAATAACGGATTGACAATTTTGATTGACATGTTTTGTTAATGTAAATCGATGAAAATCAATGTTGATGTCAATAAAATAGTAATTCAATGAAATTTATAGAGAGTAGCTTCCCGTATTTCGAGTCAGCACTCGCATCCTTAATTTTGAAGATGCAGTGAAATATTTAAAAATTTTTTAAATATTTCAAAATATTTTAAAAAATATTTTAAAATATTTTGAAATATTTTAAAAATATTTAAAATATTTTAAAAATTTTGTTATTTTTGTGGTTTGATTAAAAATAATTTGATTAATCAATTTTTTAAGAATTTAGCAAGAATTAGCAAGAATTTAAAATCTTTACTAATTATAATTCTCGACATTTTAAGTTGAATAATTCATTATCGTAATAAGTAAATTACTGTCAAATAATATCACAAAGATTTACCTGCAATAATTGTTATAATTACAATAATTACGATAATTATAATGATCCACATCTAAACGATTTAAGGATATTTTCTTTTAATAAGGAGATAAAAATGTAACTAACCTTTATATTATTATACCACATCTTTTTCTTTACTTTTGATGCATCCTGACTGAAATTAGCAGCTCCGATATTTAATTGTTCTGTTTTAATTGGAAGAAACGGTCAAAAATCTTAAACGACATTAAATACCTGCTCTGTCTACAAAGTCGTCAAGTTTTAATTGTCGATCCAAAACTGCAGTTAGATTATGATGTAGCTGATCTGTTGTCTTGTTAAATCAAAATCTAGGTATGTTAATATAAAAATACATTCTCCAAATAACCTCATCCACTTGCTGTCGCAGAAACGTAATTTTGTCATCAGTTGCCGATGTCTTTACCTGAGGATAAGAATTTTCTGGTTCCATCTACAAGAATTTGCAAGTTCTTAATAATAATGCAGTTGAATTAATCTAGGAGCCCAAGCAACGAATAAAATGACCGGACCCGTTTTGTCCTTAGTATGAATTATCAATTGAGAAGACAACATAATGTTATTTAGGTTGCTATCCACTTCTACAAAGCTTTTAAAACCGAATATTGGGACCAATAACGTGCAAGTGATAACTTTATTAACGATGGTATAGGGTCAGTATATTCCTACAGGTTTGGGCTTAACCTAAATAATTTACAAGACTACTTCTTAGATTGCGCTTCGGAGTAAAAATACTTTCCTATAGAATACAATAATTCGATAAAATCAAAGTACTGATGGTGAATTCTTGGACGTTTTTACAACAACTTCTTAAAATTGATACCTGACGACAATGATCGTCATTACAAAAAAGTTATGAAAGAATTTACAGTAAAAGAGGCTACTGTAATATGAAGTTATAGTTAGAGTAGTTGCTATCGATACTTTAATTTTATTAAATTACTGTAAATGCTCGGAAAGTCGTTTTCAAAATATTGCGAGGAAGTCAACAATGACAGGGCAAGATGGGTAAAATATTCAGACAAATTATTAGTATCAATCACTACTTGATATGAAAATTTAGTTAAAGTGTGAATTACAAAAATATTTAATTATAATTATAATATGGTTAACATATTCATTTAGTTTTTTAGAAAATTTAATATGGTTTTTCTAATCTAATGAACAAAGAGACGAATTAAGAGACGAATACATTAATAAATGATTGAATTAAAATTTGAATGAATTAAGATATGAATAAATTAAGAGATTAATCAATGAAGAGATGAATAAATTAAGAGATTAATCAATGAAGAGATGAATAAATTAAGAGATGAATGAATTAAGAGATGAATGAATTAAGAGATGAATGAATTAAGAGATGAATAAATTAAGAGATGAATGAATTAAGAGATGAATAAATTAAGAGATGAATAAATTAAGAGATGAATAAATTAAGAGATGAATAAATTAAGAGATGAATAAATTAAGAGATGAATAAATTAAGAGATGAATAAATTAAGAGATGAATGAATTAAGAGATGAATGAATTAAGAGATGAATAAATTAAGAGATTAATAAATTAATAGGTGAATAAATATAGAGATGAATAAATTAAGAGATGAATGAATAAAGAGATGAATAAATTAAGAGATGAATGAATAAAGAGATGAATGAATTTGGAGATGAATAAATTAAGAGATGAATAAATTAAGAGATGAATGAATTAAGAGATGAATAAATTAAGAGATGAATGAATTAAGAGATGAATGAATTAAGAGATGAATAAATTAAGAGATGAATAAATTAATAGATGAATAAATTAAGAGATGAATAAATTAAGAGATGAATAAATTAAGAGATGAATGAATTAAGAGATGAATAAATTAAGAGATGAATAAATTAAGAGATGAATGAATTAAGAGATGAATGAATTAAGAGATGAATAAATTAAGAGATGAATGAATTAAGAGATGAATGAATTAAGAGATGAATAAATTAAGAGATGAATGAATTAAGAGATGAATAAATTAAGAGATGAATAAATTAAGAGATGAATAAATTAAGAGATGAATAAATTAAGAGATTAATCAATGAAGAGATGAATAAATTGTAAAATAAATAAATATACTTATAAGCTGTACTTATAAGATTGCACTTTTTATTTATTTTTTATTAATACGTTTTCCATTATCTTCATTTTTCATTATAGTTTTTCACCTATCTGTTGATCGGTTCATAATCAAAAATACTAGTTGAGAAACTTTCACATATAACGATGCTAGTTGAGATATATGAAACTTTCGATGATTCTCTATAACTTCCGTAAAGTTCGTAGATTGATCGATTTCCCTTCTTGTTTACTCTCATATATTCTCTCCTTTTTTCTAGAATCGATTATTGTCTTAGTCTATTTTCCGACTCACCTAAATCCACTCTTCTTCCCCTACAACGCATCGTCAACGCAGCCGTCCGAATTCTCCTCCGTCTTCTTCGTTTTGATCAAACATCTCACAATCTTGCTTCTCTCGATTTGCCTACAATTTATTGTCGTGTTCAAATTCGTCTTCTCGTTGCTTTCCGCCTTGTAACTTTTCATACCCCTTCATTTCTCAGCCTTCCTTTTCTTGATAATTCTCGTCCTGTTTCCTGTTCCTTGCGTTCCTGTAATTCCATTCTTTTACATGTTCCAAGCTATTTTACCTCTTTTGACTTCCGCTTCTTCCTTGTGTCTGCTACTCTCTCCTGGAATCATCTGACCATTCATATACGCCAATCAACTTCCCTGCCGTGCTTCAAACGCCAAATCCGATCACATTTAAACAATTTAACAAATTTATCTGTATGACTTTTGATGTTTTTTGCGGTTTTTTCTTGTTTTGGATGCTTCTTCTGTAAACAAAACACTGAAGGAGGCGTTTTTGACACTGGAATAAAATTCATATTGTTTCTATTTACCATTGCTTATTTTTAACTATCTAATTATTTATATGCACATAACTAGCATTACTATTAGTAATATAACGAAGATGACAGATATAAATCGGACAAATAACAAAGAGCGGCTCTTTGTTATATAACAAAGAGCCTCGGTATTCTCCTGCAAAATATTTTACATTTAAATATTTAAAATCTGAGTATATAAAACTTAAATATTAAGCTAAAATTATAAACTTAAGTTTTTATAACATTAAAATTCAAGTTTATATAATCATCTACATTCAAACGTTTTCAGAAAAAACTACAGTGATAAGGGTTTCAGCTACCTATATTCGATAGCAAACTGAGTAAAATATAACATTAAAGTACAATAAATATATAAATATAGTCTTTTGAAAATGATCATTTTACTATAAACTTAGAATATAACTTGAATAATCTATATTTATATTTTACAACATTCAATTTCTTCTTGAGAAATGATTTTTCTTGAAATTGCCATTTTTATTCGAAACGGCAAATCTTCTGTTAGCCTTTTCTTATTAGTCAGGGTTTGCACAAAAACAAAAATGATTCCTTAACATCGTATTGACTGAGATAATTCAAATAAAAATTATTTATGGAATGTGATTATATGTAGCGCATATGGACTGTGTTTACGTGGTTGTCAATTAAGAACGTGTATGGATCAAAAATAATGTGGTCTTATTCTTATTAATTAAAAATTAAGATTTCAAATACTTAATATTTAAGCATTCTAAAAATATTTAAGCAATACACACTTTAAAAACACAAAGTATGTACACCATTTATGTAAATCATCGAATGCCACTTTTTCACACAATACAATGTATTTTTTAACATAACATACGGTACCAAAGAAACGGTTGAGGGAGATGAGGAGTCGAGTGAAGATATGGATGACATCTTCACGTGACTTTATGGATTGCGTTAAACCCTTATTTATTCTGATTTTATTATTTATTTATGATTCTTTTAATTTAATTTTAAGTCTTGATTTTTGTTCATTTAAATTGTTTTCTATTAAAATAATCCCCAAAAATATTTAAAAAAATTAACATAACTATAAAAGTATTCACAACAAAAATATTTACAACAAAACTATTCACAATCAAGTCGAAAACTCTCGACAAAAATTAATTCGTATCCGAGACATATAAGCAATTACAACAACTATTTTACCCCTAACAATTTTCTATAGACAAAAATGGCGTGCAACAAATAGACCGCAAAGATTAAATTTGATAAAATTTTTGGAATTTGTATCAAGAACTACGTGTTGCTACATTTGGTATTTGATAAAGCAGGGTTCAAATAATTATATATTCATAATTAAGTTGAAAACTTTAACAAAGGTAGAATTATACTATCATGGCTAACCTACACTACTATGATAAACCGATTCAATAAAGCAGAATCATATTTCCTTGGAGGCAAAAATTGACGTCAACTTAAAGGAAACATAACGCAAAGATTACATTTGATAAAATTTTTAAAATTTGCTGCAATAATATTTTATTATAGCGGATAATAGCAAAACACGGTAAATCCGAAGAAATTTCTTATATTTTGCCTTGCCGTAACGCAAACGACATAGTATATAGCGTCATCAGTTACGCTATAACTCAAGAATTCAATGAATATTAAACTCTCCTTGTATGATAATAATCAAGCGACAAACAAACATATATTCTTAATAACTGGTTTACCAAATTACCTAATTAATTAAAATGACGAAAAAAGCCGAAAGTTTTGAGAATGGTGTAAAGCTTAAAGTTTTGAGAATAGTTTTGGTTTTAAAATATATTGACAACTATGTTCGGCACATGCCTGTCAGATAGTTGCCTCAAGATAAGTTGTATAATGCGCCAATTCGTCTGTTAAGCACATACGCCAATTTTAACATGTAAAAACATACAATTTATCGTTAAAATTATATCGATCCTCTCCGGTCCATCCAAACGTACACTAAGTTTTAAATAGTGTGTATTTTCGAAATAGTACCCGAACCTGATAATAAAGCTCCCAATGACCGAATCTGATAAAAAACAGTTGCTCCAAATGACCTCTGATCCTTATTCTAATACATCATATATTATTAAATATTCAATTCGTAAAAATTGAATTTTATAAATATGACTATAAAAGAAGAGATATTTCGCCTTAGGGGTCTTCCTAAGGCCAAATAAATCTACAATTACAAACAGAAGTTTACAAAATCACAAACATGCATAAAAACAACATAAAATAGACCTAAAGAAACCTAAAATAGTTTACATGATCTCTTCCCACGTTAGCTTTGGTGCGGTTGTTAAATCATAGGGAATGTCAGTCATTAGCTGTGCAATCTAGAATGATTCCTTATTTCTTCTGTCCTTAATGTCATTCAAACTATTATGAATAATTGTATCCTTAAATAGTTCCTCGTTTATGTGATCATGACTCAGTGCGTGTTGAACAGCGCCGTCTATTATAATCATTTTCTTTGTGTTCACGTCGGTTTTTTATTTTTATGCTTAACGCATTGGCAGTCTATTATAAAAAAGCCACAACAATTTCTCGACCAGATTTTTCTTTTGTTCTAGGAGTACGTATTATATATTATTTATTAGTTAATTCATAAAAATTGATTTTTTATGAATCAATTTTTTATCTCGATCAATTCGGATCGAGATAAAGCAATAGTTGTCGTGTGGAATTTACACTCAGCAAGAAATTTTAATATTATAAATATGATAGTAATATAATATTATTAATATTGTATTATAAATAGTAAAATGCTAGTGGCAATTCAATAATCCTTGGCTTGACCGAAGGATTAATGTTTTTTTCAGAGTCCTATCTTTCCACTCATTTAAATAATTTAATAGATAATTTTTAAAATAAACATTTTCCACTCTTCAAAATTGTTTAAATAATTTAATTAACCATATAATATAAAATATAATACATTAAATAATGAAATTTTAAGAATCGCAACAATATGTAATGATATTGGCTTTCTTCAAAATCATTTAAATAATTTAATAGATACATATTTTAAACTAGGTTACTATAAAAATAACATCAAGCAGAAAATAGTAAAATATATAAATCAACACAATAATATAAAGAATAAATTTAAACTCTTAAGTGGCAAATTTTTATGGATAATAAATAATATACTTTGTATTAGAATAAGATACTAGATAGTTATTATCAGAGGAAATACATCATTAGCATGTATTTGGCCCTGCTGCTATGTTGGGTAGAGAAACAGGGCCGAAACCTGATAACATTGCAGTTCATCCTGATGACCTAATTCTTATTTTGATACAACGTCTGTTATTTATTAGTCAATTCATAAAAGTTGACTTTTATTTAAAAGAATTAAATTTTATTTTAATTGACTTTTATTGGAGATTCAAATCATTACAACTCATCAACTTTCAGATCTCAAGATGAAAACACTCATTTGCGGCTTAATGTGAGTCGGCTGAACTGGACTCACTACGTGTCTTGATTCAAAAACGCAAAACAGCCAAGCCTGCTCACATAATGATTCTTCCAATAAAAATATACTCATAAATAATACTCCTTTTCGGACTAATTTATGCCCTACCCTGCCAAAATTTTGGCCCTATCTCACCAAGACAAAATTGCACATCTCCTATGAATAATTCATCTATAAATAATTCAGATTCTCAAAATAATTTATACTCTGTTTTGCTAAAACAAGATTGCGCAGCATCTATCGATCATTCATGCCAAGATCAACAACTCCAATTAGAGGTCCTGATGACCTTTAATCCCTATTCTGATTCAACGTCTGTTATTTATAAGTCAATTCATAAAAATGACGTTTATTTTAAATTTCAATTTTTTATTTTAACTTGATTTAAATTATAGAAAATCTAAAAACAATTATTAATTTTATTATTTAATTATTAAATTTTGATTTCGCATTATTATGTTTTGTTTATTTTATAATTATATAACAATACGTAGACTCAGTTAGCTGATTTGATTTGTTCTACTGACATGTTATTATTGACCTGTGGACTTTGTTTTCCCGGTAATATGACCTCTGTTAGATATACTGAAACTATGTATTATTGGTTACGACTTTACTGTTATTTTTTCTTATTTTCTTAAAAAAGGGAGAAGTTTGCATCCCAAGGTGTTTACACTTTAAAATGTAAACTGCTTCACGTGATCACGTTTAAGAGACCAGGTAATGGCCAATAGCTAGGTCGCGTAGCGCGTGGAGTGAAGGTGGTAGATCTGTAAAGATCTTGTTCCAGTATAACAATTATTAATTTTATTATTTAATTATTAAATTTTGATTTAGCATTATTATGTTATGTTTAGTTTATAATTATATTAAATACGTAGATTCAGTTAACTGATTTGATTTACCCTACCATCGTGATTTATATTGTTGACTCATGAAGACATCATGAACAAAGCCGTTAAAAAGGTAACATTTGTCAATTGAAACAGAGAGCGTGAACATGATGCATTTGTAATTTGTGAAGTTAACATTTGTCATTTAAAACAGAAAGCGTGCACATGATGCATATTTATAAATTCCAAATTTATCGACATTACGCATACTTCAAATTCTTTAGCAGGTCAAAGTACTGTTTCTAACATAAATCTCGGTTTGTGGTGTAATGGATTTCACAATAGTGACGAGAAGAGCTAAAGGGTTTTAATTTCATTTATTCAATTAAAGAGGCAATAAGAATATGATTCCAATACTAGGCAATTAGCATGACAAGCGCGTCATAATTAGCATAATTATTAATTAATTCATTAATCTCCATCATAATACAATAATATAATATAATATAATAATATTATATAATAATTATAATAATATTATTATATTAATATAATATTATTAATATTATTATAATATTATTATATTAATATAATATTATTAATATTATTATAATATTATTATGTTAATATAATAATATTAACTTGTCTCGGCACATTTGGAGAGCTAATTGATGTATTATATTTAAAATAAAATAAATTTTTAAAAATATTATCAATTAATTATTAATTGTCATAGAAAGCTTACTCGTTGGTACTTTTGGAACAATAAGCACTGGCCACAGATTGACCCCACTCAATGGTATAAAATACCTTTAAAATTTTGAAATTAAAACACATCTACAACAATACAAATATCTCCTATACTAACTCATTTTTGATAAATATTTCAATTTTGCCACAATTATATTTCAAAAAAATTCAAGTGATCAGAATGTGAATATCGGAAGTATCACACAAGCTTTAAGTGGAATTCGAATTAGTAACAGCGGTTACTATAACTTTTAAAACACGCAGAATACCTTAAAAGAATGCGTTAGAGACGTTAATAAATAACGTTTTATTGAACACGTTGCTTTTTCGGTTTTAACAACTTTTCAAACAAATAGATTTCCTAAACATTCAAACATATATTTTATGGTGAATTTGTCGTGAAACAATCATCTGCTCTATTAAATGTCAGTCTCATATACATGTTCACTGGTTATATTAATTTGCTTAAGTATGTAAACGATTTACACAATGGCTATGCAAATGTTAATTGATGCTTGATGCATACTGCGATGGTAATTACATTATAATTGCATGTGATATGAACCTTTTGTGCATGATATTCGTTCAAGTTTACAAACGACGCAAGTTTAAGTTTACACAAAGTACAAAATGATAGCCAAATAACACAATCATAAATCAAATTCGCTATCATTGATTCAAGTCTTGAAATATATGATTCTCAAGAATGACAAGTAAGAGCCATAATTATTTATATCCCTGGACCCGTCCCATCACTTTCTTCTTTATCCGATAAAGACCACTTTCTTTAAAGCTTTACCAGCGATATCGTTCATATAGTCAAAGGCACCTGTGAAATTAAGGATAAATAATCCTAATTACTAGTTCTAATTGAATACCAACTGATTGGAATATCATGTTTCATTTGCAATCCCCTCAATATCTTCAATACAAGGCTACTCACTTCAAGGGTTTACCATCAGCAATTATGTATATATTTGAACGTTTCTCTTACTCATTAAATATGATTGAATGCTAATTGATCGGTAAAGGAGGCTCCGTCTGCATCTAAAAAAGAGAAGATCTGCAGAATTTAAGTATCCTAAGCGATAAAGGTCTAGTAAAAATAGGCTTTTTCTAATATTTTTGATATCCGATTTTCAGTTCTTTGGTACAGTCATAATTTGGTAATTTAAAAACTATGTTAAAATACATCTCTATAATTTGACTGCAAGGACTAATCCTTCCGTTTTTCAATAGCGTCTTTTAATTAGTCTGATAACTGTGATTATGAATTGTAGGCATTGTTCAAGAGGTATGTTTCACTAGTAAATGCCCACACAACAGTTTGCAATATTGATTACTTCGGATCTCGTAGCTTGCCAGCTAAATGCTCTGAAAACGAACTGTTAAATATTTTTTGAATAGTTTCATGACGAAGTCTAAATCCTTCTTAGCAAAATGTCTTGTTGAAAAGTAATTTTTTAGGATTCTTAAATGAATACGTTCTCTGATCCATTCAAAATTCCTTCTATTCAGAGTCATACACCTTCACAATCCGTATAGTAAATATTTGTTGTGGTCATATTTATTGTTGTGGTCATGTAAGCGTGCCGTCGCACGCTTACATGATCATATGCGTAGGGAAGGTATGAACGGAGGAGGTATTTGAATGTGATCAAAGAGAGAGCGCGGCGGACGTTGAGAGGGAGCTGATTTCAGGCGAGGGGGCGGCGACGATGAAGGATGGGATAACACAGTTGTTGGAGTAATTGGGAATGACGGCAACGCAGCGATAGAGAGGTGATGCGAGTGTCGTCTAAGAAAAGGAGGTTGATAAACGATGGGGGAGCCGATAACGATGAGGTGAAAAGTGACGAGAAGCCGGAGTTGGACGCGAATGGTGGGTTTATACCATCCACATCATTTATTGTTCTTCCCTTTACACTGGCAGATTTCCAGTGTAAAAGGCAGAGTTATACACGATGGTGAGTAAAGGGACTATCGATGAGAATATGGATTTAAGTTTGAGGTAGGCATGGGATCAATAGGTAAGGTTTTGTTGGGCAAGGACATTAAGACAGATGAGACATCGACATGTGAGACAGGGAGAATATGATTGAGTTCTGAGAGGATGATGCGATGTGGGTTAGAAAGGGATGGTATGGAGACATGGGTGTAAGAGAGCGACGTGGATATTTTGGTCTGGAGAAATGACGAATAATCATTGGCATTGATGTTGCACGCCGAAGAGGAGCGACCCATGATTGAGTTAAAAGTATGCCAAAGAGACTTAGAGTTGAATGAAGTGATGATTTTATGCTGCCAGAAAGAGTTGCATTTGGTAGTAGCAGGTTGAGATAAAACCGACGAAGAGCAAGATTGAAATCATGGATATACGGAGAGAGAGCGGATATCACGTTTAAGAGAGCGGTGATATACTTGAAAAGCATGACGGAGTCGACGCTTTGAGAGTAGGCATTGGATTTCAAACCATGGGGCACAGTGCAAGCGACGGTGTGGATGAGACTTGAAGGGCAAGAGAAAATCGAGAGTGTATGTGAGTTCAGAATCGTATGTGAGTTCAGACTCGAAAAGAAAGGCGAGATCGTGAGGAGAGTATGATTTTATTGTGGGAGAGTATAGAGACGATTTGAGTAAGACAGAGCGGAGAAGCGAGATGTCAAGATTTCTCCAAGGGCGACGTAGGATTGTAGGTGTGTGATGCGGGGTGTGGTTGTGAGTGAGATCAAGGGTGATAAGAAAGTGATCGGATAGACCAGGATCAGAGATGGACAGTGAGGTGTATTCAGGGATACGATCGAGGACAGCGGTGATGTTGAGTTCACCGCCAAGGATATGTGTGGGGGCAGTGGAGATGGGTTTGTAGTTATAGTTGGATAGAATGTTGATGAACTGGATGGGCTCGGTGGAAGAGTTGCGGTCGAGGCGGATGTTGAAGTCGCCAAGAACGATTGAAGAGATTGAGGTCAAAGAACAGCGGGGCAGAAGGTCAGCGAGTTCGGTAAAAAATAAGGATGTAGGAGCTGATGAACTAGGACGGTATACAATAACGAGATCCAGAGTGATCAGGCTGGAAGAACGACAAGTGAGCAATTCAAAAGAGCAAGGACTTAAAGGGGGATGATTTTGTGAAGAAATGCGGGGTGATAGCCGAATACATCAATGCCGCCATGATTAGAGAATTTAGAAGGGGATGAGTTGAGAGGGCGGGCGGATTCGACTAGCGAGCAACCAGCGGAGAGCACACGGCGAATAGAGATATTGTCGGAATTAGAATGCCATGATTCGGTGAGGCAGAATAGATCGATGGATTGCTTGGTGAAGAGGTTAAGGGTGATATCGGATTAGTGGAGAATAGATCTAGTGTTGAGGAGGCCGAGGCGGAAACCGTGTGTGGTGATGATAGGGGCTAGCGTAGAAGACACAGAGCGGAGATGGATCGCCATCAAATATCGGGGAGGGTGTGGACAACTTGAAAATTTCTGTCGATGTATCGGATGGAGAAGGATGTTTCGCCGTTTTCCTCGCGACGGCGTTTTTTGATGCGGGCAGAAGAGAGTTGAGCGATTTCGGAAGAGGTAGGATCGTTGAAATGCGAGTGGCTAAGGATGAGATTAGTTTAAATCGATGTTGACAAAAGTACTTTGGATCGGACAGAGACCGCCAAAAAAACATCAAATCAGCTTCTCTTAGAGAAAATTCTAATAATTGGACCCTACAATTTTAAGTCTATCAAGATATATAACATAATGTAACGAGGGTACAAGATGAATGGCCTTCCTAATAACTCGTTAATATAGGTCTAATTCACCTCTAAGTTGGGGGTATGTCAGTATAGAGGTGTACGGTATGTGACTGCGTATAATTGTATTGTAAATAAGGCGGAAACATTTAGTGTCAAGAGATAATGAGAACAATAAAGATGCCCCCTATAAAAAATATCTCTGTGAATTGTAGGATAAGACACAATGCGCCTTATCGTAAAAACCATAATTGTCTCAAAGTTATATATTCGAACGTTCGAAGCATTCTCAATAAGATGGATGAATTGAAGGTCATAGCTACATATAATCATTTAAATATCATTGCCCTTAGTGAATCTGGGCTCTCTGACCTTGTTCCTGATAGCTTATTATTCATAGATGGATATTACCTGTGTCATTGTGATCGATCTGGTCGAAGGGGAGGGTTCGTTTTGCTATATTGTAATTTAGATATTGATGTAGTGTGTTTGAAGACGGTTAGTGATGCCAATGGGAATCAGGCTTTATACCTCAAATTTAGACCCCTAAAATTTTGTGTCTATCAAGATATATAACATTCCGTAACTCAGGTACAATATGAGTGGCTTTCCTTAGAACTCGCTCATACAGGTTTAATTCAACTCTAAGTTGTGGGGTATGTCTTTGGATAGGCTTATATTATGTGACTGTGTATAACTATATTGAAAAAACGGCTGAAGCATTTAGCATCAAGATTGCCGAGGGATCTACGCAGCATACCTAGAAGGCGAAGACACTTGCCTAAAATGTAACTAATGTGATCACGTGATTTGAGGTCATTAGATACAGTGATGACTAAATCGGTAGTTTTCGATACAGTTTTGATTGCAGCAGTCCAAATATAACGAATAGTAATTAGATTTGTTAATGTAGAATGACACTGTCTAAATCCATGTTGATTATTGCAGAGAATTCTATTATGTTCGAGGTGATGTTATAGAGACCGCATAACAAGGCGCTGCGTCACTTTACAGGCTATACATGTAAAACTTATTGGTCTGTAACTTAAGGCGAGGTCTCGGTTGCCTTTCTTAAATAGTGGTCAATAATAGATTTCCTCCAGTCGGAAGGAATAGTACTGAATGTCATTGAGTGTTGAAATACAAGCAAAAAAGGTTTGGCAACAACAGTTGCTAACTCACGGAATATTATGGTAGGCATACCTTCAGTACCCGAAGACGAAGAACGAGGTAGTTTATTTAGTTCAAACAGTATATCGCTCATATCGAAAAGAATTGTGTTAATAGTTTCGGGTGTCCGTTTGAGCTTAACTATATTAGCTGAAGGTTGAGCTGGAAAATCGTCTGGTGGTTGGCAAGCTTGTAGAAAGCAAATTGTTATTTCCTTAATATAGAAAGAAAGCTGACCGTTGTTGATGATCAGACTGGTAATTTCAGAAGGAGTAGACCTGTCAAAACGGAAAAATCAAAAAACACATATGGATTCGAAGATGCTGTTCAACATAGGCATTATAAAAATCTGGATTTTTTCTTGCGTTTCATGAGTTACCTTATTACGTATGACTCTGTAATCCGCAAAATCTAATCGGCCATTTCTATAATCGACGAATGAGCGATTTCTAATACGTATCAGGTTTTCAACTCAATGTTGAACCACACCGGAGTTTTATTTTCCTTTTTACGTTTAATAGGTTTGAAGTATATAGATGAATTATTCATAGGAGATGTGCAATTTTGTCTTGGTGAGATAGGGCCAAAATTTTGGCAGGGTAGGGCATAAATTAGTCCGAAAAGGAGTATTATTTATGAGTATATTTTTATTGGAAGAATCATTATGTGAGCAGGCTTGGCTGTTTTGCGTTTTTGAATCAAGACACGTAGTGAGTCCAGTTCAGCCGACTCACATAAGCCGCAAATGAGTGTTTTCATCTTGAGATCTGAAAGTTGATGAGTTGTAATGATTTAAATCGTAGTTTGAACCGGGTTTGAATGATTTGATTCGTAGTTCAAGATTTCTACTGATGACTGCAGACGTTTATTTTTGACAATATACATTAGATGATATTGTATATTTTATCTCTATTTTTATGTGATAATATAAACAGCAGGCCCCAAAATAGCAGTCTAAAACAATTCGAATTGGCATTTCGTTAAGATATATTTGTGCATATTGTGTTTTCACTTATAATTGTTTTTATATGTCAGTTTTCATCAACTAATGCTCTTTTCAATTACATATTCTTATAAGTTGAAAACTCTTTAAAGTTTAGATAAGTTCTGGTTTAGGTAAGTTAAAATGTAAAAAATATATTTATTTTTACGTGGCAGATGCGTGCCGGCGCACGCTTACATGACCACAAAAAAAACAGCCTTATGGCTATGACCTGTAGTAATAATAATGTGTCGAGGAGGTGGGTACGGATGATGTATTTGAATATAATAAAGAAGGGAGCGCGGCGGATGTCAAGAGAGTTAATTCCAGGCGAGTGGGGCGGCGACGAGGAAGGATCGGTGACCGTAGTTGTTAGAGTAATTGGGAACGTGGAGTAAGAGGGAATTAGGGGAACGCAGCGATTTTATTGAAATGTTTAAATTATGATTAATGAAGTTTATGTTTAAATTAGGATCAATGACCTTGATGCATAATTATTGCGCCCTTTTTCAAGTTTTATTCAGTAAAAACGATATTTAACAAAAACATGTATGAAGAATATCGATGATTTATCTGATAGTTTGTGGTAGAATTTATCCAGCCAATTTCCACATGTTTCCCAGCTTTTTTAAAAAGACGGACAATCGTCGATTGGTTAAAATCGAAGTGATCAGCTAGCAAAGGCTGGCCGTTGAGCTCCGATTGTAGTCTTCTTCCTTCTTCATCAGCAAGGTTTGCATAGCCCGTTTTTAACTTATTGCACTATCTTTCAACTTAGCTAGTGATGATTGTTCCTACGGCGAAAACTTCGTTGATATCCCAAAATGGCTCCGCCAGCTTCCAACTTTTCTCGAAATGATAGCGCATAATGTGACGAATATGAAGGTAAGTTTCGTTACCCGTAATTATATGGACAGAGTGTCAAATCAAAGTTGTTAGAGGTCGTGCAGCAATTCTGTATATTTAATCGAGTAAAGTGGCTAATCGACTGAATGTGCAAGCATATCTACCACGAACTGATTTTAACAATAAACAGTGAAATTGATTCAGAAAACAAGTACTTGAAGAAGAATTTGAATTTATTCTGGTAACTCGTAGTTTTGGAAGATAATGTAGTTGATTGTATAAACTCAATTTTGCGTAACTTCGTTTATTAAGCGATGGTCCGCCTTTGCAATGAAACTTTAGTCGCTTTGTATTGTGAACGTAATGTTTGTTGAAACGACAAAGTAAATGAAGTCCAGGCCGGACTCTCTGGCAATAGACCTCGAGATAGACCTCGGTATCGGTGGAGAGATCAAATCTCGAAATTGGCCGAAGAATGTCTTGGCTATCTGAAAGATTACTCCGGTCTGTTGTATGGGATCAGAATGTCTGAAATAGTTTGGTTCGTACACTGTCGCAATGACCCAACAAACGGACCAGTGGTTAACAAGAAACATATTGCGTTGCTTTTATTTTTTTCTAGTCAAGAAATTGTTGTTGAACTAATATCATGCCTTACGACATGTAAGACATTTAATGTCTAAAAATTGGAAATGTTCCTCATTCCAAATGGCTGTAATATTTATAACAGCAACTATAAATCACTTGCTTCTTTGCAATTTAAATTATTTTATTTTCACAATATAAAATGCTACATTTGGCCATAAGCTGGAATCGAAATGGCCAATTGTTAAATATATCTGATTCTGAGGTTATATTATTCTATATTAATTATTCTAAAATTATTATATAATTATGATGGAAAATTTACAAAGGTTGGTTTTTTGCGTCAAAAGCATTGAAATATCAGAAACGATTACATTTCAATCAGTGTATCACAAATTAAACAATAAAATTCCATACTTGACGTAAAGGTTATTAAATTGAATTCTCAAAAGCAATAAACGAGTTCATTAAAAGTTAATTGTATGGGTTTAATAAAGTTAGAAACAGGCATTCAATCTTATCCTTACAATTTACAACTTGTTCCATCTATGCAGATATTGTGTTAATAAATCAATTGAGTTAATTAATTTATTCAATAATTGTAAATTATCTTTTTATTACCAAAATCAATTTATGTAATTTACAAGTTTAGAGAATTACTTACGAATGATAGTTTAGATCATTTTGTACTTGTGTATTCGCCATGTTGCTGTATTCGAAATTGAAATCTTATTCGTTAGCCTTAATCGTGATGTCTTATTGAAATGCACATTGGGACAAGTATACTTGACCTTTTCATCAAATAACTAATTTATTAGTTATTAAGTATTAATTTTATACTTGTATTAATATTTATACTTAATTTATTTATACTAAATAAATTATTTATTTAAATTATTTAAATCATTAAATTATTAATTTACTAATTAAATATAATGTTGTGTAACAAGGTTTAAATGCCATGTTTCTTTTCGAAAAGAAAAGAAACGTTGGCATTAAAATATCATTAAGAGAAAAGATACCTTTAGGATAATCACATATTTACTTTAAGTTGATGTCTCACCTAAATATCATTAAGAATTAAATTGGTATATATAACAAAATTTTGAGTATTTTTCATATATATTTGACTGATGATGGCTAAATAAAGTAGATTTATAACCATCATTTAAAAGTAAGCTATTGGGCTTATTGACATGAACAATTCTGTAATAATAACAATAATTACAATGAAAATTAGTTACTCCAATTCCTTGTTTGAATACACTTCACGATGCCGAGTCCGAGAATTTTCCATTGTTCAATAAACTGTAACGGATCATATTCCAACTGCCTGTTGCTGTGAACAATTTGATTTGCTTTTGCTGTTGATAGTTGTCCTCCTCCAAGCGCGGCATTATTTATGGTTAGTGGTTTTGGTTCAAATGCGTCTTTTTTCCAGACTACAAGAATTTCCTTTTCGTCACTGTATTTGTCCTGCAGGAATAGAGCAAATCTGCCGTATGAATCCTAAAACAACATTTTAGATTTAAATCAATACTATTCAACAACCTTGAGCGCTTGGAAAAATATTTCTACGCAATCAAAATCACACATGTTCTGAATCTCTACGCCGGTATCGGTAATGCGGTTATCAAGTATTATACGAACATCCCAGATACTTTCCGGATAGGTAAAACAACTCTAAAATAAAACTACTTGTCCGTCAATGATATAACATCATAGTAGGGGTAAAATATATATTAAATATTAGATAAAGAATTAAATGAAAAATAATTTTTATTAAATAATATTTGATATGCTATTATCAAATATTTTATGTTGGAATATTATATATAATATTATATTATTATATGTTGAACCCTGCTTTATCAAATACCAAATGTAGCAACACGTAGTTTTTGACACAAATTCCAAAAATTTTATCAAATTTAATCTTTGCGGTCTATTTGTTGCACTTCATTTTTTTCTATCTGACAGTCATGTGCCGAACATAGTTGTCAATATATTTTAAAACCAAAACTATTCTCAAAACTTTAAGCTTTACACCATTCTCAAAACTTTCGGCTTTTTTCGTCATTTTAATTAATTAGGTAATTTGGTAAACCAGTTATTAAGAATATATGTTTGTTTGTCGCTTGATTATTATCATACAAGGAGAGTTTAATATTCATTGAATTCTTGAGTTATAGCGTAACTGATGACGCTATATACTATGTCGTTTGCGTTACGGCAAGGCAAAATATAAGAAATTTCTTCGGATTTACCGTGTTTTGCTATTATCCGCTATAATAAAATATTATTGCAGCAAATTTTAAAAATTTTATCAAATGTAATCTTTGCGTTATGTTTCCTTTAAGTTGACGTCAATTTTTGCCTCCAAGGAAATATGATTCTGCTTTATTGAATCGGTTTATCATAGTAGTGTAGGTTAGCCATGATAGTATAATTCTACCTTTGTTAAAGTTTTCAACTTAATTATGAATATATAATTATTTGAACCCTGCTTTATCAAATACCAAATGTAGCAACACGTAGTTCTTGATACAAATTCCAAAAATTTTATCAAATTTAATCTTTGCGGTCTATTTGTTGCACGCCATTTTTGTCTATAGAAAATTGTTAGGGGTAAAATAGTTGTTGTAATTGCTTATATGTCTCGGATACGAATTAATTTTTGTCGAGAGTTTTCGACTTGATTGTGAATAGTTTTGTTGTAAATATTTTTGTTGTGAATACTTTTATAGTTATGTTAATTTTTTTAAATATTTTTGGGGATTATTTTAATAGAAAACAATTTAAATGAACAAAAATCAAGACTTAAAATTAAATTAAAAGAATCATAAATAAATAATAAAATCAGAATAAATAAGGGTTTAACGCAATCCATAAAGTCACGTGAAGATGTCATCCATATCTTCACTCGACTCCTCATCTCCCTCAACCGTTTCTTTGGTACCGTATGTTATGTTAAAAAATACATTGTATTGTGTGAAAAAGTGGCATTCGATGATTTACATAAATGGTGTACATACTTTGTGTTTTTAAAGTGTGTATTGCTTAAATATTTTTAGAATGCTTAAATATTAAGTATTTGAAATCTTAATTTTTAATTAATAAGAATAAGACCACATTATTTTTGATCCATACACGTTCTTAATTGACAACCACGTAAACACAGTCCATATGCGCTACATATAATCACGTTCCATAAATAATTTTTATTTGAATTATCTCAGTCAATATGATGTTAAGGAATCATTTTTGTTTTTGTGCAAACCCTGACTAATAAGAAAAGGCTAACAGAAGATTTGCCGTTTCGAATAAAAATGGCAATTTCAAGAAAAATCATTTCTCAAGAAGAAATTGAATGTTGTAAAATATAAATATAGATTATTCAAGTTATATTCTAAGTTTATAGTAAAATGATCATTTTCAAAAGACTATATTTATATATTTATTGTACTTTAATGTTATATTTTACTCAGTTTGCTATCGAATATAGGTAGCTGAAACCCTTATCACTGTAGTTTTTTCTGAAAACGTTTGAATGTAGATGATTATATAAACTTGAATTTTAATGTTATAAAAACTTAAGTTTATAATTTTAGCTTAATATTTAAGTTTTATATACTCAGATTTTAAATATTTAAATGTAAAATATTTTGCAGGAGAATACCGAGGCTCTTTGTTATATAACAAAGAGCCGCTCTTTGTTATTTGTCCGATTTATATCTGTCATCTTCGTTATATTACTAATAGTAATGCTATTAAAAATCTCTTTGGTGAGTAGTAAATTTGAGACGTCGTAATATTGAAAGTTTCATAGATCTCAACTAGATGATGAACTGATCGAAAAATAGTTGATAGAAAACTAAAATGAAAAAATAAAAATAATGGAAAATGTATAAATGTTAAGCATATAAAAAATACAAAAATTATACATTTAATAGACTTAAATTTTATTAATTTCTTTATTTATTCAACTCTTAGTTGAATTACGTCTGATTTTATTCATCTTTTATTCATTTATCAATTTTTAATTTCGTTATTATTCCTTAATTTATTCATTTATAATTGATTCATTTTATAATTGATTGATCTTTTAATCTATTCGTCTCTTAATTCATTTAATTCTTAATTTATTCTGTTTATTAGTCAATTCATAACAATTGACTTCTATTTTAAATTTAATTTTTTTAATTTTAATAGTATATTCATCTCTCTAATTTTGTCCTTTCTTTACCCATTCATCTATATAGATTATTTATTCAAATCAGCTCCGGGATCCTTTGACGGATACTTGTATATATTAATACTCGGATTTTAAGTCAAACCGGAAACACATTCTTTCTAACAGACGATGTATAGGCATAAGGATTATAGATCATCAGGAGCAACAATTGTTATGAATTGACTAATAAATAACAGACGTTGTATCAGAATAAGAATTAAGGGTCATCAGAGGAACTGCTATGCTATCAAGCTTCGGAGCCTATAACAGAGGAATCAATTAAAAGATGAATAAACTAGAACATCCTTAAATTAAAAGATGAGTTTAGAAATATATATATATATATGAATAAATTAATAGTCAATGAATCACTTGTTGGAATAAATCATTTATTCCTCTGTTATAGGCGCCGAAGCTTGATAGCATAGCAGTTCCTCCTGATGACCCTTAATTCTTATTCTGATACAACGTCTGTTATTTATTAGTCAATTCATAACAATTGTTGCTCCTGATGATCTATAATCCTTATGATGCTTATACATCGTCTGTTATTTATTAGTCAATTCATAAAAATTTATTTTTATTTTAAATTTAATTTTTTTAAATCGTAATAGTTTATTCATCTCTCTAATTTTTTCTTTTCTTTACACAATCATTTAATTTACTCAATTTTATTTCTTAATTGTTTCATCTCTAAATTAACTCATCTTTTAATGTAATAAATTCTAGTTTATTCATTTTTTAATTGATTCATTTTTTAATTGACCTTAAAACAGGTTGAGATTTAAAGTAAATACAATAGTATATTCGGAAAGAATTCTTCGAACCAACGGCTTACAATTAATTAATACAAAACCGAGCTTGGGATAACATGCAAGCGAATACGGCTAGTTGCGCAGTCTGTGGCGGATCGTTTCGCCTTAACGCATCAGGTCATCTTCGGGTACACGGACCTGTGAACTTGCGCTGCTCAGGATCAGGACATCTACCGACAGCCAGCTCTCACAACGTTATCGCATCAACTGACACAATACCTGAGTTTTTAGAAGCTAACGAGAACACCTCGAAGACATCGTTTCAGTTTGAAAAGATAGACAGTTCCTGCTGCGAAAATCAAAAGAGATCCTTCGAGCTTCTTCATAGGGTTTGGATGGAACCAGTTAACACGATCAAGCACATTCCTTGGAATCTTCGCCGCCGAGTTGCCAATGTTTTTTCCTCTTTAATTCTAGAGGCATTGTGCTCAAATTCATCCAACGATTGGGAGCGTTTGCTGTGCTTTCCGAAGCTATGCCTACAGACTTCCTCAGGTCGGCACCATGCCGGAGACAACACTAGATCTAATATCAACGCGCTTATAGACAAATTCGAAAATGGAAGAGAGCGTGATTGCCTTTCCTCTTCGGGGCTTCGATCATCCAGGAAATTCAGAGGAACTAATGATAAGAAAAATGAATTTATGGAAGTCATCGAATTGGCGAGAAATGGCAATTTCGGAAAAGCGATGCGCCGCCTTACGTCGAATAGTGCATGCGAATTTTCAGAATCTTTACGCGGTAAACTGACAGAGCTACACCCCTTACATGATGTTCTCCAAAGTCCTGGACAGCCATCTTTGAATACCCCCTTGTCGGTTGACTCAGACATAGTTGAGGCCGCAGTATCATCATTCCCACCCTCTTCCTCTCCTGGCTGTTTAGGTTTGAGGGCAGAACATATTCGAGATATGCTGTCGGTAGATCACGGGGTTTTGCTTCAACGCCTAACATCACTAGTCAACAACATGATCGCTGGTACTCTCCCGAACGACCTCGTGCCCTTTGTCGCCGGTGCTAATCTCATGGCATTGAACAAACCAGATGGAGGGATCCGCCCCATTGCCATTGGGGAGACATTACGTCGTCTTTGCGCTAAGTGTATTTGCTCCAAACTTCGACAGCGATTTGCCGAATCCCTCCATCCGCACCAGCTCGGTGTAGCGACGCCAAACGGAATGGAACAGATAGTACATCAAGCACGTCGGCTACAACAACTTCATGATCAAAATGTTAATTGGGTTTGGGCTAAAATCGACTTGGCTAATGCTTTTAACACGCTGAACCGGGATTCCTTCGTCAACGCGATCGATAAGAATTTTCCAGAAATTAGTCGTTGGACATCATGGTGCTACGGCACTACCTCAAGCCTTCGGTTCGGTAGCCTGAAACCTCTTCAGTCTCGAAGAGGGGTACAACAAGGAGATCCTCTTGGTCCAGTTCTATTTTGCCTGGCGATTGATCCGATTGTGGTCCAGATATCGGAGATTGAAGGTGTCAGCTTAAATAGGTGGTACCTCGACGACGGAATAATCGGCGGTACTCCTATTGCGGTGGGCGAGGCTCTGGCTCGTCTTGCTGCTAATTTTCCTGCGATTGGACTGTCTATTAACTGGAAAAAAAACCGAAGTAATTGGTAGGGAAGACAAGGTCGACTTGATAAAGAACAGATGCCCATGGATCACATTGGTCAACACCACAAAAAACTTTACAATTCTTGGAAGTCCCATCGGGTCTAAGGAACATTGTTCGGGATACCTTGTCGATGTTGTTCTACCATCCCTGCGTCAAACTCTGGACTCGCTCGAAAATCTCCCTGACCCACAAGTTGCTTTCATCCTGCTTCGTAGCTGCGCATCCGCTCCACGGGTAAACCATTTAATGCGCACTATAGACCCCGCCTTCGCCGAAGAGTTTTTCCGTTTGTTCGACCGCTTGATATTGAAGTGTTTTAGCAATATCACTTCTATTCAACCCGATAAGTGGGCGTGGATGCAAGCTTGCTTACCGCTGAAGATGGGAGGACTGGGCCTTCGAAGCTGCTTCCAACACTCTCAGGCAGCCTTCCTGTCTAGTGTAGACACTGTCGCTAGCCAATTAAATCTTGACCCTTTAACTTTCCCTGGGTACGAATTCGTTAAATCTATTATTCCGCAACATGTAGGCAATCCGCAAACAAATCAACGAGGATTATCTTGTCACATTGACGAAGTGTCGCGCAGCAGGCTATTGGAGAATGCCGATCGCTTCAATACTGCCCGATTATTGGCAGTTTCATGCCCACACGCGTGTGCTTGGTTACAGGCCGTCCCTAGCAAAGCCACACATATGAACTTGGCACCAAATGAATTCGTTGTGCTACTACGTCTTTGGTTAGGGTTGTCTCTCTGGAACAGTGATTATCGATGCAGACGCTGCCTTAGGATGGCAGACAAATTCGGCTTCCACGCCTTAACATGTCAGTTTGGAGGCCACCCTGGAATTCGACATGATAGCTTGAGGGATACAGTCTTTCAAGCAGCGGTTTCTGCTGGATTGAGGGTGGCAAAGGAGGTACCCAACCTTATTCGTGGTTTGCGAGAGAGACCGGCGGACATTCTATTTTATAAGGACCCTCCTTTAGCAGTTGATTTTGCCGTAACTAACCCTCAACAAAATGCTTATATTTCCATGGCTTCTGAGATCCCTGGCTATGCCGCAAGCAAGTATGCCACCTGTGTCAAGGAAAGGAAATATAAACGCAAATTAGAGGAGAATGGATACAGTTTTACGGCAGCAGTTGTTGAAACTTACGGAGGATGGAACCCCCAAGGGGAAAAGCTAATTCGTTTCATTGCTCGTTCTATGTCATGTAGAAACGGTACCCCGTATTGTAGCACAGCGGGTCAGTTATTTCAGCGCTTGTCCGTCGCACTGATGAGAGGAAATGCTAAAGCGATCCTCAAAAGTCTTGACGAGATGGGCCAACCCTTACTAGAGAAAAGTCTTGGATTTTGTGACGACCCATCTCCGCGACTCTTTTCTTTGAGCAACCTTGCACAGCCCGAGGCCCAGTCAGTTGAGATAGTTCATGACTCCAATATTCGGTCAGCTTCCGTCGTCAAAGGCGACCATTCTGAGGTTGACATGCCTGTCCTGCAACTCATGTCTCCACGACGACCTTCGGCATATCACTCAACATCTAAACAATCAAATAATGCTTCTTTGTCACTTCAGCAATCACCAACAATTAAGGAGGGGTTGATATCGCTTCAACCGAATATTGATCAACATACCTATGGAACTGCAACATTATCCAGATTAACACTTGCACCATTTTTGAACCTTCCATTTGGAAATTCAAATTGTACTGAAATACAACAAAATATTTTTGGCACTATTCAGACTAATCCACATGCAGTTCAAAACCTTCTAAGTAATAATTTGGCTCAAAGACTTATGAGTAATCCTGCATTGCTTAGTTCAATTAAGCTTAACAATCCACAAATGCAAAGAGTGAGGGAGCAGAACCACGAGGTTTCACAATTCGTTAACAATCCGGATTTAATGTGTCAAACAATGGAAATGATTCGTATTCCTACAACTATACAGGAAATTACGAGAAACCATGACAGAGCCCTGATTAACCTTGAGAGATTACCGAGCGGATATAAAGTTCGACAGAGAATTTATCGCGATTTTCAAGAACCAATGCTTAATGTGGCACTTGAGCAGTTTGGCGATAACCTTCTGAATACTTATTCTAGTTCATCTGGTACAGCTAACACTAGTCAAGTAGGAACTGAAAATACAAACCTCCTGCCAAACCCGGTGGCATCTCAGAATACTACATTTCAAATCGATTCGTCTAGTTCATATGTATCTAATTCAAACCGTTTAGAGTCGCCTTTGCAATCTACGTCAAGCGAAAACACTAATCGGTATTCTTTGATGAACCCTCAACAATTATTAGTAGTCGATGCTGAAAATCCTCTCATGTTATTCGACATGTTGCGGGCATCCAGTTTTAACCCAAATATGAATAATTCTCTTTGCGATCCTGGTATTCTACTTAATCTGCTTAAGATTCTTCTTAATCTGCTGCGTACATATGAATTTATACAGGACGAAGGACAAAGAGAACAAGTACATCGTGTAATTCATGAGTTTATGAGTCAGTGGCCAATACCTGAAATTTGTGCTCTATGCACAAATACTCGAGCATTGAGGACGATTGTACAAATTCTAAAGAATCTAATTCGTCTTAGGGACACATCCCCACAAGTATATTCACAGTTGATATCTTCAAATATAAGCGGTCTAGTCGATAATCAAATGAATAGTCAACCTACTTCATCTGATGTGGATTCTTTTCGATCACCAAGCAATAGACAAACAGCTTATGCAACAACAGTATTTCAAAATTTACAATACTCAAATCAAGATTATACTGCTTCGTTGTTTCAACCATTAGATCGTCTTCATCTCCAGCAACATCAGCCGACAAATCAACAACCAAACCAAACTCAAGAACATCTTTATGCATCCGAACTTGTACAAATGCAGACATTGGGATTCCATAGCCGTGATACTAATCTGGAAGAGCTTGCTGCATCTATGGGGGACGCAAAAATGGCTGTGGAACGTAATGAAGATTTTGATTGATTGACTATAGTTTTAATTGATGCAATTGATTCATCTGTTATTTAATTAATTTTAAATGTATTCATATCATAATGTATTTATTATTTCAACTCTTATATCAATCATCTTTATCATTTCTTAATTTTTCATATCTAAGTTTATGTATCTCTCAATATTATAGTATAATTATAATTAAGTTATATTAAATTTATCTCATTTTATCAACAATTAGTACCCGGCTAAGAAATATAGTGCCCATTCGTTGGAGTAACAGTAATTTGTGAACAATAATTTCTTATTTTCTTATTCCTCTTGATTCTATATTGCCATGTACAATAGAAGATCATATGGAACGTATCATTAAACATTCATATTTATATTAATTCATTTTGTCGTTTATTTCTTAATGTTTCATCTTCTAATTTATTCATCTATTATTTTTTTATTTCATTGTTTATTCATCTTTTAATTTGTTCTATTTTTTACTTATTTCTTAATTTTTCATATATGAGTTCATTTATCTCTTAATTTATTTCCCAGTTTATTCATCTTTTTTACATTCACCTCTAATGAATGTAAAAAAGTGTACATCACTTTTTCATAAGCATTATATTAAAAATTCAAGTGTAATGGATGATCGATAAAATATTCTTTTATACCTTTACGTTTGCTGACCTTAGCAAATTTATATACTGAAAGCGATTTAAACATTGAGAAGCCAGCTTAACAGTTCTTTGGACGAGTACAGCGGGAGGACTCTTATTCACAACGTAAGGAATATCATCATCTGGCCCACATGTAATTACAGAAGCATATGGGAACGAACTTCGATTTATTTTAAATTGTTCTCTAATTGAGCTTACGTGATCATCTAGGAGACAATAACAACTGAATAGTGTTTCTATTAGAAATTTGCAAACTCTAACATGACAAGGTATCGTCATTTACGAACAGCGGATCGTCATACCATTTATGATTGGCCATTAAACTGAGAAAACGTTTAAACGCAACTATTAACGAGCTAAAATTATAAATATTTGAGACAACCTTTAGCCAATTTAATAAACTATTACCGTGGAGCAGGAAAAGGCTGATGCTTTGTAAATATGTGTGAACAAATCAGTTCAACCGTTATTTCAGACCATTCTTCCAAAAGTAAGTTAGCACTTAGCCATCTTTTAGACAGACAAACTGTAGAATGCCATAAACGAAAATCGTGTTGCATGCTAATTAGAAATTAATTAGGTAAGCAAACATAAAATCCACGTCAAAGGTACAGCTTGAATTCACATAAGCATTGAAATAATTGTTATTAATAGGAAAGTAATCATAATTTAGCAATTATGCATTGCTCAATAACATTTAACAATAAAAATGGCGTCATTTGAAAACACAGTTCTTCCTGATGACCTCTAATCCTAATTCCAATACATTGTCTGTTATTTATTAGTCAATTCATAAAAACTAACTTTTATTTTAAAATGAAATTTTTTATTTTAACTTGATATAAATAAAAATTGTATAAGTCTTATATAATTATTTATTATTTACCTATCTTTTATTTATATATAGTATAAAATACATCAGCTTCGTATGCTGATCTGATTTGTTCTACTAACAAGTTATTATTGGCCTGTGAACTTTGTTTTCCCGGTAATATAACCTCTAAAAGAAATACTGAGACTGTATTAATGATACGACTGTTATTTTTCTGCTAATTTTCAAACCATGATTTTTTTCTTTTTCCTATAATTTTACAAACTACAAATAGATTACTGCAACAATAAAATATAAATGATAAATATTAATATATATAATATTATATAATAATATATAATATTATATAATATTTATATTAATATACATACTGTAACAATAGTAATATTGCAGTAATAGGCACTTAATTGCAAAGTGGAAAGAGTCGCCTTATATAACAATGAATACCAAAAAGTGGTAGTTGTTTACAATCCGTAATATCGATAATGTTTACATCAATACAATGAAGAATTTAGATAGCTTAACATAAGTTATATTTCGAACAGTAAGTAAAACATAATACTTGGAATATTTAAAATATTCTTATTACCTAGAATTTTATGAATAAATTAATAGTCAATGAATCACTTGTTGGAATGAATGATTTCATTAGAAAGAAGTGGGACCAGAATTTTTCCTTAATTATGAACTTGGAAAAGCGGTGAAGCCCAGCTTATAATTTAATGATTACCATAAATCTTAAAAACAAGTAAGTGATTATAAAGCTACAAGTCAAAGTTCCCAACTTTGACTTGTTAAAATATTCAAAACTTCTATAAGTTAATAATATGTTACGTCATATATTATTTATTTAATTAAATTAATATAAATTAATGAGTTACGCAGTATAATATATTATTTATTTAAATAATTATCTATGATAATTTGTTGAAATGGGTTTTCTTACAATCAAACGTATTAGTTTATTACGTTTGCACTAAATAGTCAATGTTTGGAAAGCCTCCAAACTAGCCAAACTCAAATTAGCCGCGAAGCCCAGCTTGTCCTTAATCATAAAAGAATGGATGTTATAAATCTTGAAAATAAGTCAGTGATTATAGAGCTACAAAAATACATGTTCGCAACTTTGACTTGTCGAAATATTCAAAGCTTATATAAGTAAATAATATGTTACGTCATATATTATTTATTTAAAGCAGTGAAGCCCAGCTTATAATTTAATGATTACCATAAATCTTAAAAACAAGTAAGTGATTATAAAGTTACAAATATAGTCAAAGTTCCCAACTTTGACTTGTTGAAATATTCAGAACTTCTATTATATTATTTATTTAAATAATTATCTAATTCATAGATAATTGGGAAATTACTTTGCACTAAATAGTCGATGTTGGGAAAGCCTCCAAAATATATCTATAACACTTTTATAATTTGTTTAACATTTTGAAATATTGTCGTTAAAATTTACTTACAATTAAATATACACAAATGTATATAATCTTCATATAATCGGATGAATCTCATAAATGATAACATTCGATGATTGTTATCATAAATAATTGTAAACTTCATTTAAAAAAGTTTATTAAATAATACATTTATTTATTAATCAATAAATTATTTTATAGTCAAAACTTATTTTTAATTGATTTTACAAGGCATTTTTAATTTAAGAAAAATGTTATAATTATGGATCTCACAATTTACTGCATTCAACGAATTGCAAGTTTCAAATTTCATAATTGTAATCTAGAGTGACCAATTTTGTTGATGTAAAAATACATTAAAATTACGATATGTGGAAATACTAATGAGGATTGGTTCAAACAAACAGACATATTTTGTAAATTTGTAGAGTTATATTCAATGCTTATAGTCGCGACAGACTTTTATATTTTTCCACATTTGAACGATACTGCAGTCTGATGCGTTCATTGCTAAAGGTAATTCAGCATTGGGAAATAAAATTATACGGAATGTTAGCTGTTTGTATGTAACTAAGACATATTGACTGCCTTTCCACTCGCTAAGGCGGCAATAAAGATTTTTGAAGAATAAGATAGCTGACCCTGCCTCAAAGCGGGACAAAGGCTGAAGAATAAGAAGATATTCAATGCTTATAGGCAATTTTAATTTCAATTCGAGGTTATTTAATGTTTTGTATTATATACTCGAATTGGAATAAAATCATAAAGGATCAAATGTTTTTTAAATGTCATTTCAAACGAGACTATGGTACCGAAGATCAAAATATTTCTCTTGCCTTTGTCACTATCATGTGCTAAAATGGTTAAACGTTTTGTGAATCAATACGTAAAACTAAATATTAATCTGTTTGCTTGTAAATTAAAAATAGACAAACAAAATACCTTGATAAATCGCGACAGACTTTTATATTTTTCCACATTTGAACGATACTGCAGTCTGATGCGTTCATTGCTAAACGTAATTCAGCATTGGAAAATAAAATTATACGGAACGTTAGCTGTTTGTATGTAACTAAGACATATTGACTGCCTTTCCACTCGCTAAGGCGGCAATAAAGATTTTTCTTTCTTAGTGATTGACTGATACGAATATTTAGAGCGTGAATAAGTCTGCGGACGGCATCTAAATCTTTAGGCCAGCGTCCTGAATATTCAAGACGGCATACCATGGGTATCGACCTTGCACGATCATCATTTGGATTTGAATTACGGAAAGTCGGTGATAATACTGGCCATACAGATTGAATAGTTAAAGGCAATCCCTGTATACCGTGTAACAATTCGGAAAACTCATTTATAATATTAATTCGCTCTCGGTTAAGGTTCTGCAAATTTGACATTAAACGGCTTGGATAAGTAACATATTCGTCAAATTGATTAGAAGTAAAGCTGACATCAAGTACATCCGGTAAGTGACTATGATTGTGTTAAAAAAAGCTCAATAATTAAAATATAAATAATTTGGTATTTAGATAATATTATTTTTTAGATAATATTATTTTTTTAATATTTTTAAAAAAATATTATTTCTTAAAAGCGATGTTAACAATTATTGTTAACAATTATTGAATATTAATATTAATATTATTAATATTATAAAAATTAACAATTATATTACTATCTAATATATAAATATTAAATTGAATTACATAAATTTATTTATTAACTCCGGCAAGGACGGTCCCAAGTCCGGCTGAAAAAGGAGGAAGTTCGGCGGTAGGAAGGGCATCCGGCTGTAAAAAAACGCCAGAACAAAACATGCCAGCAAATTCACTATCAAGAACGTCGAAAAAAGCCAAAGAAACGCTGAAACGTTTGCTTCAAGGAGGACATGAATGCCCTGGTAATAGCGACCGATATAGTTCACGAGATGGCCCAAAATCGTTCGTTGAGAAAGAAGTTGTTGGCAGCAGCGACCTCTCTGTGATAGATAAGCAGGTGAAGAAGAGATAAATTTATTCATTATGTTATCAATCTTATTAATATCATTGAAATTAATGATATTTTAGAATATTACCGTTTTAGAAAATATTACTCCTCAATTATTAAACAGACTTAAATATGGGTTTTATATAAATCATTGACAAAATAATTTTAATCTAACTCGCGCGATTCGGAAAAAAATACTTATTTTAATATTCCATATGTAATTTGTAGAAACAATATATTCTCATTTATTAAATTCATAAATGTGCCTGTCATTACAGAAATAAAAGCTGAAATTGTCAAAGATGATATTTCAAAACATGTAAAAATTGTCGAGGGAGCGAAATGCTGGATTTATAAAAACTCACTTCAAACTAAAATTGGAAAAATGGCAGTCGATAATAGATAAATATAAGATAAAGATGATCTTTTCAGTTTGGCGTACTTTGTTCAAATAACGCAAAAAAGCCTGTTTATTGTACATCTTAATGTGCTCTTTCAAATGGCGTATAAATTGTTTGGGAGAAATGCGTTTGTGGCTAAAAATTTTAATATTTAAATTTTGTTTTTTTTCATAAAATTATAGATTTTATTTCAAAATATCTCGAAAAATTCCAATACTACCCTATTATTTTTATTGCGCCATTCTAATCGCTACATCAACTATGGCCTATATTTTAAATATGTAGTTATTTGTATATTGCTTTAAAAAGTTATTCCAAATTAATTGCAAATATTTTTTATTTTTTCAATTTTGATCGATCAATCGATTGTTGTTGTAAAAATTTGATGCTATTATTTGAATAACTGCATAATTTTAGATGTCTAATATTAATTTAGAGTGGATATTGCGAAACATTTCTACAGAATTAGATGCGGTCGAGTTTTTACATAATTATCGATTAATTCCAAGTAGTATGAAATAGTTATATTTGGTTCGTAATAATTATATATTTATCTTCTTTTGTAGGAATAAGATGCTGGCATAAGCATCTAATGACATTAAGTGTCAGAGGTAATAAGGTATATTGGAGATGCCAAAAATCGAAATGCTCCGTTTGAACTACAATTCGAAGTGGGACTTTGTTTAAAAAGAATTAGCGATTGATCACAGCACGACCGTTGACTACAATAGTTACATGCGCGAAGCTTGTGCCGATGAAATATTACAGAATCCATGTAAGATAGAAGGCGAAAATATAATAGTTGAGATCGATGAAACAGTTTTCGCCCGTCGGAAATATAATAGGGGACGCATGCTTCCACAACAATGGGTATTCAATGGCGTGTGTAGAGACATCTAAAGTGTTTCTTTTTGCTGTCGATCATAGAAATCCAAAAACTCTAAACAAATGCATAAAACAGTGCATACTACCTGGATCGATCATTCATTCAGATCTATGGAAAGGGTATTGTGGTGTGCAAAGCCTAGAAAGATACATATTTGAACACTGCACTGCAAATCATTCCGTTGAGTTTGCTAGCTCAGAAGGAATTCATACTCAACAAATTGAGTCTACGTGGAATTAGCTTAAATCAGTAAAAAGAAAGTGATGGGGTACACATCGCTCAATGATCGCTTCATATTTAGTTTAATTCATTTGGCACAGACGTCATCGAAATGACAATAAATTAGAGTTCATATTCGATTGTCTAAGAAATTTTAAGCTTTGTCAATAATTTTACTTATTCGGTAAAAAGGTTATAAGTAAAACGTTTTTTGAATCTGCTTGTCCTATTGAATACAACCGCACAGTTTAATCACATATCTATAGCCTTTTCCTCCCCTCCGCTTGATGTCGCTGACCATAAACAATTTGGGACCTCATTCACTATTCCAGTAAATAAGACCCCAACTGTTGAGGTCCACCGACATCAAGCGGAGGGGAGGAAAGGGAATATAAAAGGAATAATGAAGATCAGTTGCAAAAAGATGGATTCAATGCATTATTCGGGATCAATGGATTTAATGTATTATTGTATCAATCCATTCGTTCAGTTCGTTTGTTCAGTTCGTTCAGTCCATTCGTTTAGTCCGTTCGTTTATTTTGACAACACATTTTTAATAACATTTTTTGAATAATTCAAATATATTAATATTTTTAAATTAAGCTAATATAACTGTGTTGATTACGATAACGCAATAAAAATTATATGTTATCATTGCAAAATTTTAAGATATTTCAAATTCAAATTACTTTTTGAAAAAAAAATAAAAAAATTGTATGTTTTTTAGTGAGAGCATTGAACAAATCCATGAAAAATACAAAAAAAATAAGTTTCTAACATTGAAATTTATAATTAAAATGAAATTTTTACGAAAAAATTAAAATTTTTTTTAACCAAAACGCATTTCTCAAAATAAAGATGTACAATAAACAGGCTTTTGCGTAATTTAGACAAAGTGCGTCAAACTGAAAAGATCCGATAAGGACAACCGATATCAGATAAAGACAACTTATAAATGAAAAAGACAACCGATAATATATAAAGACAGCCGATATAAGATAAGGACAAATAATAAATGATAAAGACAACCGATAATAGATAAAGACAACGGAAAATATACAATGACAACAGATAATAGATAAAGACAACGAAAAATATACAATGACAACAGATAATAAATAAAGACAACCGATAATAGATACAGACAACTGATAATAGATAAAGACAACCGATATTTGATAAAGAGAACTTATAACAGACAAAGACAACCGATAATAGATAAATACAACTGATAGTAGATAAAGACAACCGATAATAGTTAAGTACAACCGATAATAGATTAAGAGAACCGATATTAGATAAAGACAATTGATAATAGATAAAGACTACTTATAACTGATCAAGACAACCGATAATAGATAGAACAACCGAAAATAGATAAAGACAACCGATAATAGATAGAACAACCGAAAATAGATAAAGACAACCGATAATAGATAAAGATTACTTAGAACTGATAAAGACAACCGATAATAGATATAGACAACAGATAACAGATAAAGACAACCGATATTTGATAAAGATAACTTATAACAGACAAAGACAACCGATAATAGATAAATACAACCGATAGTAGATAAAGACAACCGATAATAGTTAAGTACAACCGATAATAGATTAAGAGAACCGATATTAGATAAAGACAATTGATAATAGATAAAGACTACTTATAACTGATCAAGACAACCGATAATAGATAGAACAACCGAAAATAGATAAAGACAACCGATAATAGATAGAACAACCGAAAATAGATAAAGACAACCGATAATAGATAAAGATTACTTAGAACTGATAAAGACAACCGATAATAGATATAGACAACAGATAACAGATAAAGACAACCGATAATATATACAGACAACTTTTAACTGATAATGACAACCGATAATAAATAAAGACAACCGATAATAGATAAAGACAACAGATAATAGATAAAGACAACCGATAATAGATAAAGACAACCGATAATAGATAAAGACAACCGATAATAGATAAAGACAACCGATAATATATACAGACAACTTTTAACTGATAATGACAACCGATAATAGATAAAGACAACCGATAATAGATAAAGACAACCGATAATAGATAAAGACAACCGATAATAGATAAAGACAACCGATAATAGATAAAGACAACCGATAATAGATAAAGACAACCGATAATAGATAAAGACAACCGATAATAGATAAAGACAACCGATAATAGATAAAGACAACCGATATTAGATAAAGACAGATAATAGAAAAATACAACCGATAGAAGATAAGACCACCGATAAAAGATAAAGAAAAGTGATAACAGATAAAGACTTCCGATAATTGATAAAGAAAAGTGATTACAGATAAAGACAATCGATAATATGCAAAGACAACCGATAATATGCAAAGACAACCGATAATAGATAAAGACAACCGATAATATACAAACACAACCGATAATAGATAAAGACAACCGATATTAGATAAAGAGAGATAATAGAAAAATACAACCGATAATAGATAAGATCACCGATAATAGATAAAAGAAGTGATAACAGATAAAGACTTCCGAATATTGATAAAAAAAGTGTTAACAGTGATAATTATCGGTTTTCTTTGCACATTATAATATACAAAGACAACCGATAATTATGTTATTTATTATATAAATAAATATATATTTATTATATATTATTATAATACATATATTATTTTTTTAATAAAAATATGATTTTAATGATATAATATGATATATATTTACAATATATAATATATAAAATAATATAATTTAATATGATTTTAATATAACATGATTTTTATGGTTTACAATTATTGGTAAACTACAATGTTCTTTGCATCAATTAAATCCATTATCGAGTGATCTTAAACGATGTTTGTACGACAAGGTTTCACTTTAACAAGGTAACCAACATACAGGCAACATAAAAGTAATGCTTTGTAAAGGTAATATACATATTACCTTTACAGAGCATTTGTATGCGCATTAGATTAATCGTTAAAGTAAACGCGCGGCATTTCAATCAACTCTACTTTAATAAATAAATGTATTAAATTAAGTTTATAAAATTTTTAATAAATCTAAGATATACCGTTTAAGGACATAGCGTATTATTCGAGTCCAAACATGTAATTTATCATCCATATTGTTACAGGGCCAGTGGACTGCTTCAGTAATTGTGCCGTCGTTAAATCGTCGTAGGGAAACAACATCTCCCCAGAATTGTTTAAATGAAGCATTCTTAACAGCAAAATTACGAATTTCTTCGCTTACAAAATTAAAAATACTTTGGGAAAAAATCTGCATTGTTGAGATATATAAATTGTCAAATCTTTATCATTAAAAATATCATAAATTTTTTTTCCATTATTTGGCAATCGTTAATGCCGTCAATAAAATACAGCAACTCAACACCTCGTTTCTTAAATTGAGGTATCAGCTATCAAAATATCGGATTTAAAAAATTCTAAATTGTAAACTTTTATTTTATCACTTTATACGTTTAATTAAAAGAAATATATAATCATTTAGAAATGAGCAATATTTAATAATTCGATAATAAAGTTGGGATTAATAATTAGAAATTTGTATTTCAATACAAAATATAAAGCTAACATTTAAGAAAAAATATGAGTGGTAATTGAACTCTGCAAGTGAATACTATTCGTAACATTTAATGAATGAATATCGTAATTATTGTCTTATTTATTGTAATTTAATGATCTGGAAGCGATCTCTGGAGGAGTGAGAGAATCAGAGATAATAACAATCAGTGAGATAATCAGGGATTATAATTTGACCCTTAATAAACTTCTCACTTTCATATTATCCATCTCGGTAGGCATGATACCTAATTGTAATTCCAACCCTTTTATTCTGGCTGTAAACTCCTGATTATGGGAAACTGAACAGAATCCACACAAGAACTTTTCTCTCGAAGTGTAGTTTTGGAATTATATTGGGACTGTGACTTCCAAATGCTGCAATTCCACCCAGCACATGTTACGCATACTCGCACTTATTAATAGTAGCAGGAGTATTAACAACAGCGAAGTCTAACAAATTCCACTTTCGCAAGCGATAACTCTTCATTGTGTTCGACGATGTGTTCTTTTTATTATTAGAAATTACTTAATAAATGCATCGTAATTATGCGGCAATAATTACATCGTAATTATTGCAGTATTTCTTGTAATTTAATTTGACAAAACGTGGAAGCTGTTGAAATAGGTATTGAGCCAAATGTCAGACATTATAACGAATATACGTTGTACTAAATGGCGAAAAAAGACCCATGTTGCCATTAAATATTAGCATCTAAGTTAAAAAAAATAAGTCTTCAAAACAATTCTAAGCGTCCAAACAAATTAAATTCAACATATGCGTTATCAAGTTTATAAAAATAATTAAAATTGCATATAAAGAGTATTTAAGAGACATACATTTTCTATAGAATGACATCTATCGATTAAACGGTCAGAATGCTCAGTAAATAGAATTCCCAATGTTAGAGTGTTGCAAATTGGAATAACAGCATCATACGACCACTAAAAACGTGATAAATTGCCAAACAAACACATTTTATAATCTTACACATAGTGAACGAGGGGAAAGATAAACAGCGAACGATAATCTATCCGTTAAGGCTTGTTCAATCAGGGTAAAAAGCTTGTATTTTGTTAGAATTACATTTAAATTGCAAAAATCAGCAGCATCTGTATCAGTGTTATCACAATCTATCTCAAACCTAAATACGTAGGATAAAAAAATATAAAATAATCAAATAATATAATCAAATACAAATGTACGATTTATTTTGATGTAATTAATTTTGTTCAAAACAAAAGCAATGTTTTCGTTTATTAATTTTGAAAATATTTAAATGAAAAGTCAAATAAATAATCTATTAGTTATTTGATGTTGAATACAAAATTAAATGCATATTCTTTATCAAATAAAGAATATGCATTTATATGAAGAATATTCTACCTATTCTTTATTTAACGAATTGGTAGAATAAAAAATATAAAGCTAATCAAATACAAATGTACGATTTATTTTAAAGCAAATAATAAAATAAAATGGGGATAAAAATAAAAATAAATAAATTTTCAAACATATTTTTTACATTTTTCGTATATTTTTCGACAAAAAAAATATTTTCAAATCAAATTTAAACTTTTTATATTTTATTTTTTACATAAAAATAAAAAATAAATAAATTTTCAAACATTTTTTTACTTTTTTCGTATATTTTTCGACAAAAAAATATTCTTTATATGAAGAATATTCTACCTATTCTTTATTTAACGAATTGGTAGAATAAAAAATATAAAGCTAATCAAATACAAATGTACGATTTATTTTAAAGCAAATAATAAAATAAAATGGGGATAAAAATAAAAAATAAATAAATTTTCAAACATATTTTTTACATTTTTCGTATATTTTTCGACAAAAAAAATATTTTCAAATCAAATTTAAACTTTTTATATTTTATTTTTTACATAAAAATAAAAAATAAATAAATTTTCAAACATTTTTTTACTTTTTTCGTATATTTTTCGACAAAAAAATATTCTTTATATGAAGAATATTCTACCTATTCTTTATTTAACGAATTGGTAGAATAAAAAATATAAAGCTAATCAAATACAAATGTACGATTTATTTTAAAGCAAATAATAAAATAAAATGGGGATAAAAATAAAAAATAAATAAATTTTCAAACATATTTTTTACATTTTTCGTATATTTTTCGACAAAAAAAATATTTTCAAATCAAATGCATTAAAAACAAACGAATAATTTATATTAATAATTTAGCTACACTTTATAAAAAATCGGCTAGAAATAAAATAATCATTTAAAAAATTGTTTAGAAAGCTAAAATATCAAACGATAAAATTTAAGAGGCTCTTACGAAATAGTAAAAACTTTATCATTTGCAAATATGCAAATGATATATTTTCTTTAAAGACATTTAGCTTTAAATTAAAATAAAATTATAATTGAATAATTTAAAATATTGTCAAGATAAAGTGCTAAATCACGATTACTAGTTTGGCCAGGACATGTCATGAATACATAAAATCTATGTTCGCAACATTAACTTATAGAAAAAATCACGCTTCGAAAAATCAAAGGATCTGTGAAGTATCTTTATCTGCATGCAACAATTCCGATAAACTACAACAAGTTTATCGTATTAATCTTATAAACTTCACAAATACTATAAACACGATATTGTGGAAGATCACCAATCTTACCTAACAAAATTATCAAAATACAGATCAGAAGTTAATGCATCGATGAACACATTATGAAATCCATTGTCACGGTCAAGCAGTTCTAAAGATCGTCTGGCTTCGAATTGTAGCTAATCATGAAGATGAGTTATAGAATATGCAGATGCCCATTAAACTTGCCATTCTGAATGACCCAGTACTGACGTTATGACAAATATTGTAGCATCCATCCTTCCATAATATGATGCATGCGAACATATGTTTAAGCTTATCTAACTGATCATTAAAAGATCCCTCAAAACATATCGACAGCTTGTCGGTAGATGCTAAAATAAGAATGCTGTGTAAAAAAACTGATGTAATCAAATACGAAAATAAAAAGTTAATACGAGTTGTTTACTGTAGTTTTTAAAAGCTATTTTCACTTAGCAGTTATGGATACGTGTAATACTGGCCTCATAAGGGATGATATGGTAAAAGCACTAATTAAGAAAAATTGACTTGAAAATTAGTGATGAGTTCAAGACATTTCTCATACGTCAGGAGAAAGGAGGTGAGATCACATTGAAATAAACTCCGGGAAAAACTCTTAGAAAAGACAACCCTTCAAAATTAAATTTTACAAACACATGTTGAGCGTGTGTTTTATCAATCAATTAAGAATCTATATAGAAAGACATAATCCAAAACATTTTATAATTCTTACTTTTAATATTAATAAACGATCCATATTTAAAAATATCATTGATATATAAATTGTATCGCGATTAAAGTTTTGGCTTGAACTTTGTGTTCAGACGACAAAAATTCAGTTAATATATAATCAGTAAGTATCATAAACCAGCTAAGGTAACATTCCTTCATTACTTCCAACTCAATACACCTTGACTAAGAACAGGTAAGTTTTTAACCTGATATATTAGTATTGTTTCATCCGCTACCGCCGTGCGATGGTAAACTTGGAATCATCAGAAAGTTATGTACCGCCATTGTTTCCTTTTGAATCATTTGACCATATTATTAAAAACTAATCTACATGCAAATTAAGACAAATATAAAAAGATTAATATATTTTTATATATAAAATATAGAATATTTAATTAAATATCAATTACATATTAAATATTATTAAATTAATATTAAATATTAATCCATTAATATTCAAAATATAAAATTTTTTAATCAAAAATATTATAAAAATACTATAAAATATAAAAATATTTTATTACAAAAAATATTATAAAAAATATTGTTGCATATTGATAATTAATAATAAAATATTGATATAACAATACATAAATCAAATTTATATTATCATATAATTGGAAAATAATAATTTTCTAATTAATTATAATTTAATTGGAAAATTTCCTATAATTAACACGATTATCTATCCATTACAATTATTATTTTATAATAGTAATATAATAATTGTAACTCCTTTATTTGATTATTTATTTTAATAACTCCTTTATTTAATTTGCTCGAGGCGAACAATACGAGTGAATATCATTTTCCTTTTAAATGTTTTAGATTTAGTTTTTACACAGTTATGAACAAATTCATATTCTATAAAGCTTAAAAACAAGTCAGCTATAATTGGGCTACTATTACCACCCATTGGAACACCTTTTACTTGTCTAAATATAGATGTCCCTACTTTTAAATAATTTTGATTTATCAAAATATTTAAGGATTCTATTAATTCAATTTTATTTAGAACGTTTGACTGAGATGTCATGTTATGTCATCATGGTATGCACGAATGCTCATGCAAAAATATGTTTCTTCTAAATTTAAATATGACATCTTTACGATGTCATATTGATGCTAATTTAATATTCATATCAAATTTAATATTAATATTCAAATTTCATTATTTACTGTATTATATTTTATATTAATCAAGTTAAAATAAAAACATGAAATTTAAAATAAACGTCATTTTTATGAATTGACTAATAAATAACAGACGTTGTATCAGAATAAGAATTAGAGGTCATCTGGAGAAACTGCTGTGTTATCAGGTTTCGGCCCCTAACTCTTCTACCCAACATAGCAGCGAGGCCAAATACATGCTAATGATGTATTTCCTTTGATAAAACTATCTAGTATCTTATTCTAATACAAAGTATATTATTTATTATCCATCCATAAAAATTTGCCACTTAAGAGTTTAAATTTATTCTTTATATTATTGTGTTGGTTTATATGAAAACCAATATCATTACATATTGTTGCAATTCTTAAAATTTCATTATTTAATGTATTATATTTTATATTATATGGTATGCATGAATGCTCATGCAAAAATATGTTTCTTGTAAATTTAAATATGTCATCTTTACGATATAAATTAATAGTAGTTTTAGTTAATGTTAATTTAATGTTCATATCTAGATATACACCTTCTTTATCATTAATATTGGTTTTCTTAAGAATAAGGCTTTCTGGATAAATTTGTTCACTTATTGAACAAAAATTGCTAGAGTTAAATACACATATATCATCAATGTAACGAAACATATATTTCATATCTTTTTATAATTTTATTTATTGCTTACACGGTTACGAACAAATTCATATTCTATATGGCATAAAAATAAGTCACCTTTAATTGGGGTACTATTACCCCCATTGAAACATCTTTATTGTCTAAATAAGTATGCCCCAACTTTTAAATAATTTTGATTTATTAAAATATTTAAGGATTCTATTTATTCGATTTTATCCATATCTTTATATTTATTTGATGATGGTATTTTAATTAGATAGGGGTTATAGTTATTATTGCATATATATGCATATCTTTTCTTAAAATAATTTCTAAAAATTCTTTTAGAGAATTAATATTAAAATAGTGTTTTATATCAGTATTAATTTTGACTACCTTACAATATTCTTTAAAGTGTGCTCTAATTACTTTAATTATTTTTTTGGAACTTCAATAAACAAGTTTTGAAAAACTGGTAAAACAAGTTTTGACATTGAATTGTTTATTAGATTATAAGATTATTAGACTATATGACTCATTTTAATATTACAATTTGTTTATATAACGGCATTAAATAAGTGATTTATTATTGTTGTTTTAATATTGCATATAACAAGCACTGCATATTGCTTGTTATATTGGATTTTAATGTAATTTTGGAATGAATATCAGTTTGCTGCAAATCAATTTAAATACTAAAATCAATTTGGACACTAATTTAATGCCAGTTCGACGAATTCGTAAAATCCAATATTATGAAGTTCCAAATAGTAACAATAAGCCATCAAAATAAAACCCATTTGTCAATATCGATTTTTTTAATTATCAATTGCGTTGCAATATCCCAACGCAATATTATCATTGCGATAACATTGTTGCAGCCAAAAAATAAATCTTAGCATAAAAATTTAATTATTTGAAAATGGCGGTAGCAGCTGCTTAATAATTTGATATGGTTTTACTTTTTTATAGAAATAAAGATAATTTTAATATCTTAATATAATTTTAAATATTTTTGTAATTTGATTATTTCAAAATAATTTTATTATATTCTTATGTTTTTAATATTCTTATAAGTATTGTAGCTGTATCAATGAAAGAAGAAATTTTTATTTGATATTTCGCAAACCTCTGTTAACCTCCTTTCTTTGATCCAGCTCCAGTAATTATTTACATTTTTGTTTACAATCTACGAAAAACAAACGGCATTTTCTTTGTTCCTCAAATAATTCAAATCAGCTAACTGAGTCTACATATTTAATATAATTATAAAATAAACAAAACATAATGCTAAATCAAATTTTAATAATAAAATAATAAAATAAATAATTATTTTTAGATTTGTTATAATTTATATCAAGTTAAAATAAAAAATTGAAATTAAAAATAAAAAATAAAAAATTGAAATTTAAAATAAAAAATAAAAAATTGAAATTTAATAATTAAATAATAAAATAAATAATTGTTATAAGATTTTTTATGATGATTTTTTCTAATGATTTTAATTTTTTTAATATTATTGTGTTGATTTATATATTTTACTATTTTCTGGTTGATGATAGCTAACTGAGTCAGCTAATTGACTCAGCTAACTGAATATAATCAGCTAACTGAGTCTATGTATTTAATATAATTATAAACAAAACAAAACATAATGGACTTGTTAAAAGTTGTTGATTAAAGTTACTTACAATTTTCTTACATTTTAAAGTGTAAACACCTTGGGATGCAAACTTCTCCCTTTTTTAAGAAAATAAGAAAAAATAATAGTAAAGTCGTAACCAATAATACATAGTTTCAGTATATCTAACAGAGGTCATATTACCGGGAAAACAAAGTCCACAGGTCAATAATAACATGTCAGTAGAACAAATCATGCCAGATTACTGAGTCTACGTATTTAATATAATTATAAACTAAACAAAACATAATAATGCTAAATCAAAATTTAATAATTAAATAATAAAATTAATAATTGCTTTTAGATTTTCTATAATTTAAATCAAGTTAAAAAATGAAATTTAAAATAAACGTCATTTTTATGAATTGACTAATAAATAACAGACGTTGTATCAAAATAAGAATAAGAGGTCATCAGGAGGAACTGCTATGCTATCAGGTTTCGGCCCCTAACTCCTCTACCCAACAAAGCAGCGGGGCCAAATACATGCTAATGATGTATTTCCTCTGAAATAACTATCTAGTATCTTATTCTAATACAAAGTATATTATTTATTATCCATCCATAAAAATTTGCCACTTAAGAGTTTAAATTTATTCTTTATATTATTGTGTTGATTTATATATTTTACTATTTTCTGCTTGATGTTATTTTTATAGTAACCTAGTTTAAAATATGTATCTATTAAATTATTTAAATGATTTTGAAGAAAGCCAATATCATTACAAATTGTTGCATTTCTTGAAATTTCATTATTTAATGTATTATATTTTATATTATATGGTATGCATGAATGCTCATGCAAAAATATGTTTCTTGTAACTATAAAGTAGAGTAATCTAAATGACAAAAGTTCCACTCCTTTCTGTAGTTGATAGCATTAAAACTATAGAGACGAATTAAAAAAATCAAATGGACATGTAACAATACAAACCTATATAAGAAAGAACACATCGAAATATTTGATAGTGTGACATCTGCGGTGAGATTTTGTTTCGAAACAACAACCATACAACCAAGCATTTCATACAGAAATTTGAAAATCCATTAGACATCTAAACAATTCCGTGTTGCCGTAAATAATTTGATATTATAATTTAATAATTATATTAAATATTATTATAATATATAATATATATAATATTATATATAGTATATTATTATTTATTATAATAATTTGATATTATACAAAATATCAACACAAGAGTCAAAAGTATTTTTGAAAAAGTACTTTTTGTGTATTATTTGTATAATAATACACAAGGAATAATTAAGTTCTCAATAGTAAACACAAAAATACCGTTGATAATCGCCTTTGCCGAATCCAGATCTTTAGCAACTTAAGCGCGTCAATGACAAATGATGATGAATTTAGTGTTTGATAGATATAAGCATTGATGTCGTAACCATTAATTTCGGATAAAATTGACGCGTTTGTATATGACGATTGAATTAAAGTGGAAGAACCTAAAATATATAATGTGACACTTTTAATAAAATATTGTTTATATACATTCTGGCGAATCGCTTTTATGATTTTCGTACCATTTCTTTCGAATGCAGCACTTGTCTACATCAAATCTTGAAGAACTAAATGTACCGGCTTCTGGCAAAATATGTAAACGAACCTGGTATCCATTGCTTGCTTTCAAAAAAAACAAACATGTCACAACTGAAATGATGTGAATTAATACCTTTCGGTGAAATAATTAATAAAGGTTTACGATAGTCTTCATCGATTACCATCAACTTGCATATTATTGCGTCATCTGTACCAGTTAGCTTAGAAGACAGATATTTCTTTATATAATCAATGTATAGTGCACGTTTAATGTAGAAACGCATATTATTGAAATCAGTACGAATGAAACTGCTTCTAGCCATGATAAAAACCAAGTCAATGTTCAATGTTTCGCTTGTATGGATTAAGGTATTGTCTTTAAATGATCCCACAACTTCGACACGGACAGGCTTTTGACATTGAAATGCTTGATTGATACGATTTACATTGGATGATTTTGTGAACGGCGGAAGAATAGATGAACTCACTGTTACCTGCGAAATATTACAATTTAATTCTTTCATATCTACGCTAGATAGCTTACGTTATCATCAATTTGACAGGGTTCAATGAGCTTAAGCACGCGCTTAAGATTATTTACAAATTTACAAATTTCATCTTGAAGGTTATTAGGTACATTAACTTCGTCGAGCAGCTCGCCAATCTAGAGTTAAAATGCTAGTGCAATTTAAATAAGTCAATTCAGCTTAGTCTACGTATTTTATATAAAATAAAAATAAATAAATAAAAATAAAAATATTAAACTTATATCAAAGTCAATTTTTAAAATTATTATTCTTAAATAAAAGTCAACTTTTATAAATTGAAAATAAATTATAAACGATGTATTAAAATATGGAACATCTTGAGGAACTGCTATTATATCAGGTTTCGGCCCTTACTCTTCGACCCAACATAGCAGCGGGGGCAAATACATGCTAATGATGTATTTCCTCTGATTAAATTTGACTATATAGTAACTTATTCTAACACAAAGTATATTATTTATTATACATCCATTAGACATTCTCGATAAAGAGTTTAAATTTATTTTTATTTTTTTTGTTTATTTCTAAATTTTATTATTTTCTGTTTGATTGGTGCAAAACATCTACTCAATCTTTGCTTGATGCAAAAATTGTCGATGCCTGTAGCTTTATTGAACACTAAACGCTTAATAGACCGATTTAATTTTCGGAAAGTAAAGGAACAGTTTGCTAGGTCATTTTCTGTAGCACGTGAACGTCATATAAAATTCAAATTTATACTCGGAATGCCTTTGCTTGCAGATTTGAGAAGCCTTTGGGGTACGGTTGTCGACACAAATTCCCGATAGGAAAAAATATCGGCATAAGAAAACGCATGGTATATATTTTTTAGATACGATTTCAATAATCTAATTGCCATACAGGTAATCCGGTATCGCTTAGAATATTAAAAAGAATATAGTGATCTACAGTGTCGAAACTTAAATCTGCGTGTGAACATTGAACTATTTGATGATATCTGTTATCAAGATTATCTAGAATAAACTGACGTATTGCAATAAGCGATTTAGTCGTGCTGTCCCCTGGATTGTTTCTATTCAATTTAATAAATGTGAAGCAATTTTTGTAAAAGTGATTTTTTCTACAACTTTTGCCAAGGCATTAAGAATGCTTAATGGTCTAAAAGATTTTGCAGATAGCTGTTCCTGATTTTTAGGTATCACGGCGGCAATGCTATTCTTTAGACAACCATGAATATATTATTTTCTGAAGATGTAAGTGAAACAAAAGGTACACAATCAATGTCAGTAATGGAATTGAGACACTATGATATCTGGATTGCCAGTATATCACGAGGCAGATTTATCTAAATCAATTGGAGATGATACCATATTATCGTCACCACATAACGACTTGTTAGCCGATTTAGGTTGGAATGATACGATTAAATTGAGATGAGAATGCTTTTTTCACTTATCAGACAGCCTTCCAAAACTTACTTGGATAATCCTTACTGTCTATATTTTTGAAAATAACACTTTGTTCACATAAAAACCTTGAATGTGAAGCAATTTTTGTAAAAAATGCTATTTACTAATTTCTATTTAGACAACCATGAATATATTCTTTTCTGGAGATGATATCTGTTATCAAGATTATCTAGAAAAAACTGACGTATTGCAATAAGCGACTTGGAATTTTAAATTTTAATTTTAAAATAATAAATAAATCTAATTTAAATTTTAAATTCAAAAAAATTAATTTGATAAAAGTCATATAAAATGTTATAAATGTGTTCACTTAAAAACCTCGAATGTGAAGCAATTCTTGTAAAAAAGATTGATATTTAATAACAATTAATAATATTATCAGCAAATATCTATATAATAGATATTATAATATCAATATTAATATCTATTTATAATATATCTATATAATATTAATATTACTCTTTATTGTAATATTACTCTTTATTGCAACACAAAATATGATTTCTACTTACTTGCAGGCGTACCAAATTTGAGTGGAATAGCGTTTCAGTTTCCCGCAGTTGATGTAATTCTTCCACTGTAGGCGCAGCGTAATACTTTTTTGGTAAAACGTTTGCAACTTCCAGAGGATCGAAATTGTCGGTAAAGATTTCTGATACTTCGCTCATGTCCAAGTCCATCTAAAACAGTTATTAAAATAACTTGAAACTTTTTAGAATAAATAACTTTTGGTAACCGAATAAATTAAAATAAAAAATCGTTCATTAAAGCAGTTAGCTCAATTAAAGAAACGACTGCTATAATGTAAGCAGTGACTCTAAATTATTTAGGGCATAATTAATAGATTATCAATGATCTGCGAAGTTGATTATTGTGCTAACTTGATTATTGATCTGCGAAGGCCTGCAAACTTTCAGCAGATACAATTATCACTGTATCTGCAGAAACTTATCACATAAACCAATATAATTATTATAGATAATAAAATATATTACAAATAATAGTTGGCTATTTCTCCGAGAAAAATAGTATATATGTTGAAAGTATCAATAGGGTTATTTGAACCACAGCTTGAGATCCTTGTTTCTGTCGGATTCTTTAATATTTCAGAATAAGTAGGGATTATAAACTGACGTATTGCAATAAGCGACTAAGAATTTTAAATTTTAATTTTAAAATAATTCAAAAAATTAATTTAAATGTAATTATAAATTTAAAATTAAAAGAAAAATTAAATTATAATTTGAAAAAGGGTTATGAAGTTGATATGAAGTTATGAAGTAGATCTTCATTGTTATAAAGTTTAATTTGATATAAGTTGAAAATTTAATCAAGAAAGCTTGGTAAAATTTTATATACCTACTTATTTTGAAATATATATATTTATTTTGAAATATATATTATATATAATAGTAGTGCACGGATGTGCTGTGTAGACTACGGTCCAGGATTTCTTTCGAAATACGGCATTTATACAAAATAGTGTTGCTTCTTAGACTAAACTTTGATTCACGACTTTCAGTAACCATGTCATTTCTAGACGATCAATGAGTACTCGGAAACACTCATCAGTAGAATGAAGTACTCACTGATCGTTTCGGTTGCCTGTGTGACATTGTGAATAAAGGCGTTTCGACACTTTGCTTAATTGACTGAGGCTTACGCTGTTTACCAGATCGAATGCACATCCGTGCACTACTATTATACATGCTGTATCCATTAAGGATCCAACGATTGCAACGACAATTCAGCAACAATCTATGGCTAGTGTTAAAGGATGGTCCGCATAGCTATTCGATCTGGTAAAGAGCGTAAGCCTTAGACAATTAAGCAAAGTGTCGGAAACGCCTTTATTCACAATGTCACACAGGCAACCGAAACGGCCAGTGAGTACTTCATTCTACTGATGAGTGTCGCCTGGTACTCATTGGTCGTCTAGAAATAACATGGTGACTGAAAGTCGTGAATCAAAGTCCAGTCTATCAAGTAACACCATTTAGTATAAATGCCGTATTTCGTAATATATCCTGGACCGTTGTCTACTTAGCACGTTCGTGCACTACCATTATACATGCCGTATCCATTAAGGATCCAACGAGTGCAGCGACAATTCAGCAACAACTCTCCCTAGTGTTTAAGGATGGTTTCATTGCGGTGTATCCGGTCTTAGCCTTAGAAATAAGATTAGGAATTCGGTCATCCGGTATGGAAGTCAGTTGAGGTGGCTAGTACAAGTTCTGAGGGTGTCTAGGGATCGCTTTCCTCGGAGTTTTTTTTAGGTCCAACTCTCTGGAGAGAGACCTCGAGGTAGACCTCGATATTTGTGGATATATACAATCTCGAGACTGGCCGAAGACCTCCTTGAACTATCTGAAAGAGAACTCTGGTCTGTCGCCCAGGATTGGGATGTCTGGAGTAGTTTTGTTCGTGCACGGCCTCCACAACCCGACACCCGGGCTAGTGGTTGACATGGAAGGAAAATTATTAGTTTATAGAGTGCATGATATAAATATGTTAAATGTGCTCATTCAAGTTTGCTATATCAAAAACAGTTCGGGTGTAAATCAATACTACAAAAAGTAATTTAATCTTCGTCTATAGTTTTCAAGACGTAATAACATATTTTTAGAAATGGATTTGGAAAAAAATTCGAATTAATTAAACCTTTATCGATAAAAAATGAAATATCAAAGATTTTTTATCAATTCCATTATTTGGGCGAACCAATATTTTAATTTTTGACAAATAAAATGAAATTATTTAGTTCGAGCTTATAGACAAGATACATTTTATTAATATTATTTACATCTATTAAATTAATTTCCTTAGCTGTTGTCTTCGTGATATTCGAGCAACGCCATTTTCGAACATTGCTTCACGAGATCAGAAATGTTTAGATGTGTGATTTTACGATCACTGCAATTTGAGAATAGTGAATTAACAGCTACTACTATTCTATGGTCATTATCTATACGATGTTCGTCAAACGTCCATGGAAATTGAGAAAGCATTGAAGTTGGTCTCAGCTTAGTACTAAATGATGTTAAATCTGTAGATAAATCAAATTGCACATTCCTCAGATCGGACATTGATCGTATGCCTGTTCCAACGGCTTTCAGGATAGCCTCCTTGTGCGACCAAAGCCGATAGAATACGGTCAAAAGAGATTCATCATCTTGCAGTTTACCGTAATTACTTTCCCATTCGTCATTGTCGCAAGCCTTTTTAACCAGCAAATGTAAATTGTTCTGTGGTTTTATATGTGTAACGTCAATACCGACAGGATTGAAAGCTGCCACACCAACGCACCAATTATCATCATGAGAAGTATTGGTATAATAATTTATGTGAACTTGCTTATATTGTATTCCGTATTTAAAATCAAAAATATTACTAAATTCAATTATTGTTTCTATAGCATTAATAATTTATCTCTATGTAAGCATGTAAAAATTGTAATAATTTACTACGGAGGCAAATTTCAACTATTATTGCACACTAATCGCGTATAAGGATATTATATAACCAAAAGATTAATTATCTCAGATAGTTGTAATTCAGAATAAAAAGAAACTTTTAAATATCTACGCATAAAAATGTTTCTTTGGTGCCCTCGGTATATGTGTAACATACGATTTTTATGTATAATTTGATGTATAATTTGTATAATAGTTACAAAAAATATTTACAGACTACAAAAAATATTTACAACTTAAACACACAATGGGTTAAAAAATTATCTTGGATATAAATACTATATATTACATACAAGATATAATTTAATTACATATAATTTACATATAATATTACATACAAGATATAATTTAATTACATATAATTTACATATAATATTACATACAAGATATAACATGCAAAGCAATTGGGACGAAATCTAAGAGATAAAAGTATAATAGAGAGAAACTGCGATCGACATGTGTTCTCTAAATATCACTATTCAATGAGGATTGAATATAAGACTAAACTACCTCACCGACGTTTCATAAAACGACCGCACTGACGCGGAAATTCAAGCTGATATCGCTGTGTCGTTTGAATGTGTACCAATCGTCCCTGTACTATACTTGACAGAACCGAATAGGCCAGAGAGCAATAGAGTCGAGTTCAATACGCACACATAAAGCCAAGGGCGGGTACAGTGCTCAGTTTGTAGTAGGCTATTTACCGCTAACGATTCTGGAGTGGTACGAAAACACGGTAAAACATCAGGCTTTCGCGGTTCTGGACTTCAGATAGTCATACTTGAGTTTATTTTCTAATTGTTAAATTTTGATTTATTGATTTCAGAGGATTTGAAATCCATTTGAAAAAGATTTATTTTAACGTGTCAAATGCGTGCCAGCGCACGCTTGTATGACCACAACAAAACAAAAATGTAAATCATGTGTCGAGGTGTAAACGGAGGAGGTGTTTGAATGTGATGAAGGAGGGAGCGCGGCGGATGTCGAGAGGGAGTTGATTCCAGGCGAGTGAGGCGGCGACGAGGAAGGATCGGAGACCGTAGTTGTTGGAGTAATTAAGAACATGGAGTAATAGGGTATGACGGGAACGCAGCGATAGCGAGGTGGTGCGAGTGCCGTCTGAGAAAGGAAGGTTGATAAACGATGGGGAGCCAACAGCGATGAGACGAAAGGTTACGAGAAGAAGGCTGAGTTTGATGCGGATGTGGATGATAGGCCAGGAGAGTTGGGCAAGATATGTGGATGTGTGGTTGAAGCGACAGAGACAAAGGAGCACTCGAACGGCGGAGTTGATGATGCGTTGTAGGAGTAGGATGATGGATTTTGGAGAATGTGCGAAAAGGCTAAGGCAGTAATCGATTTTAGGGAAAAGAAGCGATGAAAGAAGAAACGTACAAGAACGGAAGTCGATAAGGGAGCGGATACGGCGGATGTCACGGAGAATTAAGTAAGACGAGCGGACCTTGTCACGGACGAAGGGTTTAAGGGAAAGGCGAACATCGAAACGGAAGCCTAAGAAAGTGAGATTGTGTACTATGGGGATGATCGATGAGGCAAGAGATACAGTGGGAGAATATATGTTTGGTTTACGGGGGAGGATCCACATTATTTTGGACTTGTCGGGGTTTAGAACGATATGCAGATTGGAGAGACGTTTGTAGATAGAAGAAAGACAGTTGGAGGCAGAAATGCCGATATCGTGTATTCGATGTGCGGGTGCATGAGCATAGATGAGGATGTCATCGGCGTTTGCATGACGTTAAAGGAGAAAGGTTTGATAAACGGGAGAGATCGACAAGCAAAAGAGAGGAAAGCAGGGGACCTAGGTCCGAACCTTGTGGGAACCCGCAAAAAATAGGGATGGGAGGGGAGGAAGATAAATTAGAGCAGAAGGCGAAAGGAATAGTCGGATAGATATGAGGCAAACCATGCAACGGAGGAGGACGAAAAGCCGTAATAATAACGCAGGCGAGAAAGGAGGACGGAGTGGTCGACAATGTCGAAGGCGAAGGAGAGGTCGATGGAGATGATAACACTATATAGAGAGCCTTGTATCGAGAAATTAGTAAGTCGTTGTAAACTTTCATGCAGGCGATTTCTGTGGAGTGATTAGAGTGAAAAGCGAATTGGAAAGGAAGGTTGTCACAGCTATGAAAACCAATAGATTTAAAAACCATTTCAAAGCTATGTGAGGGTTTTCTAAGCTATGCGGACACTAAATATGTTTGAAGTGTTATCTAAAACCTGGTTACGTCAAACCTGAAGAGAAGAGACATATACGCATCATAGTTTACCTTTGCATCATAGTTTACATCATAGTTTACATGGTTTCTGATTTATTTGATATAATAAACCTGATAGCATAGCAGTTCATCATGATGACTTCTAATCCTTATTTTTATACATCGTCTGTTATTTATTAGTCAATTCATAAAAAATTGACTTTTTTAAATTTCAATTCTAAATTTACTCTTGATATAAATTATATAAAATCTTATAAATAATAATCTTAAAAATAATAAATTCTACGTTATGTAAATATAAATTGTAAAAAATCTTATATAATTATTTATTATTTATTATTTAAACTGTATCGTTTGTTTTTACAGAAAGGCAGCAGAGGAAAATTTCAGCAGATCATTAAAGGACCGAAACACGAAAGGTAGGCGTAGGCTCACTGCTGATGAGGTCCACCTACGCTGATTGTAGTGTACAGTGCTGCATCTAGGATTAAAGAATTCACACGAGGATAATTGATGAAGCCGACCAAATGATGATACTCGCTCGTGTATGCAATTATTCATTCTATTAACCTGGCAGATTCCGGTTTCCTGTCAAGAAGATTCAAAAGACAGATTGTCGGTTGTTTCCGGCAACTGTAGTGCTATCTCCGTCATTTTGTTACAAAAGACGGAAACAACGTACAGTTTGCACAAGTGGAAATGTTTTTCTTACAAACTGTATCGTTTGTTTTTACAGAAAGGCAGCAGAGGAAAATTTCAGCAGATCATTAAAGGACCGAAACACGAAAGGTAGGCGTAGGCTCACTGCTGATGAGGTCCACCTACGCTGATTGTAGTGTACAGTGCTGCATCTAGGATTAAAGAATTCACACGAGGATAATTTATGAAGCCGACCAAATGATGATACTCGCTCGTGTATGCAATTATTCATTCTATTAACCTGGCAGATTCCGGTTTCCTGTCAAGAAAATTCAAAAGACAGATTGTCGGTTGTTTCCGGCAACTGTAGTGCTATCTCCGTCATTTTGTTACAAAAGACGGAAACAACGTACAGTTTGCACAAGTGGAAATGTTTTTCTTACAAACTGTATCGTTTGTTTTTACAGAAAGGCAGCAGAGGAAAATTTCAGCAGATCATTAAAGGACCGAAACACGAAAGGTAGGCGTAGGCTCACTGCTGATGAGGTCCACCTACGCTGATTGTAGTGTACAGTGCTGCATCTAGGATTAAAGAATTCACACGAGGATAATTTATGAAGCCGACCAAATGATGATACTCGCTCGTGTATGCAATTGTTCATTCTATTTCCGGTAATATAACTTCTGCCAAAAATACTGAAACTATGTATTTTCTAATCACAAAAAGAGCGCGCAGGCTCATACAGGGGCATCACAATATTAAAAAGGGAATATAAAGAAGGTAAAAATAAAAAAAGACAAAAAAGACAGTCAAAGAAAAATTGATAGCGCGTCCATGTTGTCCTTCAACTTGTTTATAAGGAGATCCTTAAAATTCCTCTGATTAGTGGTCATCACAATTTCCATTGGGAGGCTGTTCCACATGTGAACCACGCTGCTGCTAAACACTGCGGATGATAAAAAGACGTGTATTTCCGCGAAAAAAAACGTCCATTCCTCTCAGATTAAGTAGAGTATGCACATATAGAACATCGGTGCATGGATGATCACTGGACAAGAATATGTTGTAAACCGTCGTCAAGTTGCTCTCCACATGGCTGTACTCGATTGTCTGTACTCCCAATTTACGCATACGCTCTGCATAGGGGACAGCGAATAGCCCACGCACACGTTTGGAACCCCATCTCAAAGGCTTTTCAAGAACTCTATGATCACGTTTTGTAGTAGGATATGCTGCAGGATATGCATATGTCAGAAAATGCCGTATGTAGCTGTTGAATAGCCTAACAAAAAGAGGTCCGGAAACGCTTTGGAAGACACCCATTAGCATGTCAGGCTGACGGCTTGCTCGGGATGCAACAGTCACATTGTGATAGGTGGTCTTCAGGTCAGATGTTGTCAACACACCCAAGTCAGTGAACTTTTCGATGTTATGGATTATCACTCCTCCATTATAGTATTGTGTATGCGGGAAATGTCGGCCAATATGCATATAAGCACACTTAGCTACGCTTAATCTGAGCCCATTAGTATGTGCCCACGAGTTGATCATATTGAGATCAGACTGAACAGAGTCAACATTCAATAATAATTTGATTCCATATTTTTAAGTTGTCAGCGTATATCAGAGATGGCAAATGGATCAAATTAGGAAGCTCATTTATATGAAGGTAATCTGCAATCATGTCTATTAACCATGAATCGAACGTGTAATGCCGAAGAGTTCGGATAAGATTATCGTGAGGTACGGTGTCAAACGCTTTCAAGAGGTCGACAAAAATAATGTCGATATATCCACCCTCAGATTTCAAAGAAAACCATCTTTTACGATCCAACAGAAGATTGGTTGTGATAGAGTGACATGATCGAAAGCCATGTTGTGCGGTGGTCATGATATTTGCGCTTATGATATGACGTTCAATACTAGAAAGAATGATAAGTTCCATGATCTTACTGCAGATGCACGTTAAGCTAATCAAGCGATAATTTTCGGCTTTAGATACGTCTCCCTAAGAGGGAAGCAGATAATGGATGTGACGTTCTTGAGAAAAATAGATGATATTCCGTCTGGCCCCGCCGAGTTAGTATATTTTACGTTCTGTACAGCATTATTTACAAAGCCAGTGCTGACTATGTGATGATAACTTGGTGAGCATGAAACTAGTTGGTGCTGCACGGAGGAAATCATTGGATCAGCAACTATATCGGAGAACACACCACCAAAGTGTGCAGCAAATATGTTCGGAAAACATTTTTGATCGGTAGTTGTATGATCGTTGTAATCGGTTAACAAAGAAAGCTAACATCGAGCCGATAAGGAACGTCGAACGTATGAATAGAAGCGGCAAGTGTTGGTGCGAATGAATAGGATAGTACTCATTTCACATAATCTCCGTTTATTACGGATATGAGAGCATCCACGATTCCGGATTACTTTGAAATCATCAAAAGTGAAATATCTATTGCGGAACATTGACCATGCCAAGTTCCTCTCATTTATGACATACCACACTTTAGAATCAAGCCATCTTTTACTCACTGGGGTGTAACGAACTATGCGCAGTGGAGTAGATCGTCGATATACTGACAAGATGGTTTCGCGGAGGATACACCAGAGTTGTTCCAGAGTAAAAAAATACGGAGAAGGCCATACGACTTTCTGCAAGACTGGTTTGCTAGAACAAAATTTGTTTTAAATGGATTAAGTGCGGCTTCAACGACTAAGGTGGAATAGATATCAGCACGTATGCAACCAAAAATGATTGTGTGATCACTTTTACCAATAGGAAAGTCCTGTCTGATATCCGTAACCAGATTATTCGAAGAGGCAAGACATACATCATATCTATCCGACCGTTCCTTTCGCGTCTGTTCTAATTCATCATTCTCCACTCCCATCCCTATTTTTTGCGGGGTCCCACAAGGTTCAGTCCTAGGTCCCCTGCTTTTCTCTCTTCTGCTTGGCGATCTATCTCCGTTTATCAAACCTTACTCCTTTAAGGTCATGCAATATGCCGATGACATTCTAATCTATGCTCATGCACCCGCACATCGCATACACGATATCGGCATTTCTGCCTCCAACTGTCTTTCTTCTATCTACAAACGTCTCTCCAATCTCCATCTCGTTCTAAACCCCGAAAAGTCCAAAATAATGTGGATCCTCCCCGTAAACCAAACATATCTCCTCCCACTGTATATTTTGCCTCATCGATCATCCCAATAGTCCACAATCTCACTTTCTTAGGCTTCCATTTCGATGATCACCTTTCCCTTAAACCCTTCGTCCGTGACAAGGTCCGCTCATCTAACTTAATTCTCCGTGACATCCGCCGTATCCGCCCCCTTATCGACTTCCGTTCTTGTATGTCTCTTCTTTCATCGCTTCTTTTCCCTAAAATCGATTACTGCCTTAGCCTTTTCGCCAATTCTCCAAAATCCATCATCCTACCCCTACAACGAATAATCAACACCGCCGTTCGAGTGCTCTTTCGTCTCCGTCGCTTCGACCACACATCCACATATTTTGCCCAACTCTCCTGGCCCACCATCCACATCCGCATCAAACTCCGCCTTCTTCTCGTTACTTTTCGTCTCATCGCTGTCGGCTCCCCATCGTTCATCAACCTTCCTTTCTTAGACGATACTCGCCCCACCTCGCTATCGCTTCGTTCCTGTCATACCCTCTTACTCCACGTTCCTAATTACTCCAACAACTACGGTCTCCGATCCTTCCTCGTCGCCGCCTCACTCGCCTGGAATCAACTCCCTCTCGACGTCCGCCGCGCTCCCTCCTTTTATCACATTCAAACACCTCCTCCGTTCACACCTCCTCCGTTCACACCTTCTCGACACCTGATTCACAGTTTTGTTTTGTTGTGGTCATGTAAGCGTGCGCTGGCACGCATTTGCCACGTTAAAATAAATCCTTTTTTATACATCAAGCAGTGAAGATTGAGTTCCATATAATCATGTTGGTTTGCCTACGAGTTGAAAAAGGCAACATTCATTTATACAGTCGATGAGACAACGGAAGTGAAAGTCACAACATGACATATGTGTGTAGTCAAACAATCAACATGCGGCATATTAAGATCGCTCATTAAGACAAACGGATATGAGACCCTTTAAGATGATGAGAGTAATAAAATACCAAATTAGCAAGTTCCTCATTAGAGAAAACCACCTTCATCAATCGAGGACGACCGAAACAATCTTTTGAAGGTCTTCCTAAGCGAAAGAGAGACTCATCGTGAATTCCTGAGCGAGTTTCAGATTGTGAGTTGGCAAATAGGAAATCAAGAGTTGTCGAATACTGTTCTGATCCTCCTTTGAACGAATATCATTGTTTGCCGTTCGGACTCCCTAAAATTAGCAATGATCAAGGTCTACAACGATTTGATTTTGCATGAATATGCAAAATTTACGTAGTATGATAAATAAATAATAAATAATATACGATATATCTTTGAGTTAAGCGACTGCAGCCTTCACAATGAGCCGTCGATTTATTTTTTGTTTTTAAATTTTATTTAATATTTTAATTTTTTTATTTAAATTATTTAAATAATTTTGAAGAAAGCCTATATCATTACATATTGTTGAAATTCTTAAGATTTCATTATTTAATGTATTATATTTTATATTATATGGTATGCATGAATGCATGAAAAAAATATAATTTAAATTTTTTATTAAAAAAGGATTTAATTAAATTTTTTAATTTAATTAAAAATTTAATTAAATTTTTTATTAAGGCAAGCGCAATGTAAAAATAAATAAAAGTTTTATTGATCCTACTACAAAATTATAAATTTTAATAAAATTATAAATAATTAAATTTAAATTTAATTAAGTTAATTAAATTTATATAGTTATTACATGAACAAAGAAGCAGAAATTATCATTTATTTAAGTTTTTATCAAACAAAGGATAATTTCTGCTTCTTTGTTTCTGTAATAGCTATATATTTGAAATGGAAGAAGATTATGGGTTTAGTATTTATTAATTAAATTTATATAATTCAAATAAAATTTCAGTGATAGTAAAATTAACATCATTTAAAATTGGAATTAATCAAAAATAATCGTTGTTAATACAAAGCCATTAAATTTGATTTTTTAATCGCTTTCATATTGGAAAAGCGGGGTTTATTTCTATATAAATCCCGATTATGTATGGATTCATATATAATCCCTATATAATATATAATATATAATATAAAATCCCTATATAATAATATAATATATAATCCCCATATAATATAAAATCCCTGTATATATCCATATATATTATATAGGGATATAATAATTCCTATATACTATATAGCGATTATATAATACCTATATAATATATAATACCTATATAGCCCCATTTCTCTATAGCTGCATTCCCTTCATTCCATTTTACTCCACGTGCCCAATTACTCTAACAACTACGGTATCCGATCCTTCCTTGTCGCCGCCCCTCGCCTGGAATCAGCTTCCTCTCGACGTCTGCCGCTCTCATTTATCACAATCACATACCTCCTCCGTAGCCACCTTCTCGAAACAACTTAAAATTTTGTTTTTGTGTGGTGGTTATGTAAGCGTGCGCCGGCACGCATTTGCCACGTAAAAAATCCCTTTTTATATATTTTTTTGAAGATGATAACGACAGTTATTGAAATATCAAATTCGGAAGTTTTTTAAGCAGCATAAATAAACTAATTTATTTCTATATTTCGCGAGCTGCTGTTACTAGCATCAGAAACAAAATGTCATTAAAGGTTTAATTGATATTAAAATTTTAACGAAAAGTTTAAAAATATTAATTTTTTAATAAGCGAATCAATTTTGATCATTGATTATTTAAGCTAATTGAGTACATTTCCTTCTCAAATTAGTGATTTCAAATATTATGAATTATAAATATAAAAATTTATGCACTGACTTATCTGATATGGATGATGTTTTAAAATTGGGAATATTTTAATATTTTCAATATTAAATAATATATATTTTAATATTGAAATATTGAATATTTCAATATTAAATATTTTCAATATTAAATATTGAAATATTATATATTAAATATTTATTATTATTGGACTATTCATTATTAGATTCATTATTGGACTTTTTTTTATAAAAAAATTAAATAAAAAAAATATTGGACTAGTTTAGAACTAAGGTCTGAACTAGTCTAAATTCATAAAAAAACTAAATAGGCGTGATAAAACAGATCTGGCTAAATATGCAACACTTAAGGCGAATTATATCAAACGGATTCGTAAACATATTCAAGAATTTCACTCTAGACAAGAGAATTATCGGATTAAGACTGCGGAAAAATTTCCATGGAAGCTTAATCCTAACCGTGGTAAGTTACAACTGGTTGCCGCTATACCAATACAAACATGGGAATCTTATTTTCACACTGTTTTCGAATTATGGTGGGAAGTGCCTTACATTTACCCAGTACACCTACATACATCATAATAATGACTTTGTATCGATATTGAATGATCCGTTTACTAAATGCGAATTCGAAACTTGTATCAGGCACTTGTCAAATCATAAAGCAGTTGAATCGGATAATGTTTCTATTGAGCATTTAAAAGCGACATTCCACCTACTTGGTGATTATTTGACGTCTTTGTTTAATTCACTGTTTATGGGCAGCGAGTTTCCGGCTTCATGGAAAGTATCTGTTCTAAAGATGCTGTACAAAAAAACAGGTTCTCGAGAAAATCCGAATTCTTATCGTGGGATTGCAATAAGTAATCATACTTACAAATACTTTTCTACTCTGCTGACACGTCGTTTAATATCTTTTGGAGAACTAGTGCTTCCAGACTCACAAGATGGATTTCGCCCAATGCGTTCAACTATTACGGCCCTAAAGATAGTAACATACATTATTAATACCTTGATAACATCATATGAACATGCGTACGGTATCTTTGTTGACTTCCATAAAGCATTTGACACTGTCCACAGATATCTTCTCTTGCACAAGCTTCGCAATTATTTTCTTATGCACGGCCCAATACTCAATATGATAACTAAGCTTTTAAGTCTGAATTACATACGTATTTCTAATGGTGTAACTCTATCAAATGTGAAAACTCAATTGGTGGGTGTTCCTAAAGGAGATCTACTAAGCCCCGTAGTCTTTTCTTTATTCATGGGAGATCTTTTAAACCATACATATAAAGTATCTCGAGATCTACATATTATCATGTATGCCGATGATCTCTTAATCATTACTGCATCCTGCGAGATTGGCTAAAAAGCTCTCAGCGCACTAACTTGCTATTGCGAAGAAAACATTTTAACAGTAAATCTAGCAAAAACTAAGATAGTGAAATTTCGCCGTGGAGGACGTATGGCTCGTACAGATCAGTTATTTTTCGGTGATATACCACTTCAGTTCTGTAATACGTATAGATATCTTGGAGTCACGTGATCTAGTCGTTTGTCATTTGTAGCTCACCTAGATCGTCAAATGGATAAGATGGTAACGTCACTGTGTTTGGCTCCAAGTGTTGCCAAGTTATCGTTTTCTGGTAATTTAAACTTCTTCCCAATTATGTTTGCACCGATCATTTCATATGCCTTATTGTCGTTTTGGTCAGATTTGAAAGTCAAGAACTTTGCACAAATTGATCGGGAAAAATGGATCTTTATTAAGAAGATTCTGGGTATTTCGCAACGTTGTCACTCATCTGCAGTGTCTTTTATCACTGGTGAACGACATCTGTCTGTGGAATTATTAGAGAAATTCAACCTTCCAAATACCCAATGCTTCATCGATCACTTAGTTGGTTGGAATGCAAATATATCCACACTTGATGCAAAGTTGTCTCTTACTCCGGCAATGACACAGACTTCATGGCGATCTGAAAAGAATGCGAAGAGACCATTTATTATAAGAGCCTCTATACATGGATACCATAATAAATTATGCCGAATTACAATCCCTTGTCATGAACGTGGAGATGAATGCCTTTGCAATTTATGTAAGCAACCATGAAAATCGACCCTGCATGTGTTCACTTGCCCTGTGGGCTCAACACTTTCTCTGCAATCTATTGACGACTTAGGTAAATCTACTTCAGAATATCGTCAATAAAACTGACAAAACTTTTCTTGTAACTATTTATATATTTGTGTTCTTTTTTGGACATCGTCGAAAGACGGCAGTGCCCGTTAATAAACAATTCTCAGATTATTATTACTACAGGTCATAGCCATAAGTTTGTTTTGACCGCTCACAAAAAATTAATTTAAGAAAAAAATCATTAAAAAAATCATTATTTAATATTTCAATATTAAATATTAAATATTTTCAATTTTAAATATATTTCAATTCAACAGTAATCGCAGTCAAATTGAAAGATGAATACTTCTTTAAAATATAAATTGAAAAACGATTCGTTATAAAATTTGGTTGGATGTTATATTTAGTTAAAATTTATTCGAATATTAAATTTAATGCTATAAAATGCCTTTTTATTTTGTTTAAAAAGCCAAGGTTGCTTTTTATCTGAAACTAATTTGGGTTCGTGTACAATTTTGAACTAACAAATGTGGATTAAAATTTCTTTATATACAATACGTATTACTTGATAGGAATGCCTGGGTCGGGAAAAATTTTAGTGTATTGTATTAGTAAATAAAAGATATCTTGTGTAAATATGTATTATTTCGGAGGATGTGATATGTTGACAAGTTTACTAGTATACAATATTACAGAGTTCACATAAATGGTAGACCTGTATTTTCAAATACTCAGAAAAAACTGTCGTTTTTTGATTAGGCTTGCATACAATTCTCAAATTATTTGAAATTGTAGCTTCATCGGCAGTGCATTCTTTCATTGATTTTAAGAGCTTAACGCTCATTATTCGTGTTAGACATTTACAAACCAGTGAACGCAAACAATCGAGCTTATTTGAGAATCTAAATGCAGTTACTTGCTCATCATTACTTATAGATGCACATATTGCTGATATATCCGATTGGGACGGACTCCATCCGTTCAAATTTAAAGCATATTTCAAAATATGATTTTTGTACATCTAAAAGTAAAAATCAAATTAATATTTTAGCAATATCAGGATTAAAAAAATAATTTCATTTGTAAATAATTACTGGAGCTGTATCAAATAAAAAGGGAAATTTTTTTATTGATTTTTCGCTAAGCTCTGTTAGCATTTTCAGAAATTTACTGAAGAAGAGTAATTTTTTGAAGTGCTAACAGAAGTTAGCGAAATATCAAATAAAATGTTCCTCCTTTCTTTGATCCAGCTCCAGTAATTATTTATATTTTTGTTTTCAATCTACGAAAAAACGGCATTTTCTTGGTTCCTCAAATAATTCAAATCAGCTAACTGAGTTTACGTATTTAATATAATTATAAAATAATCAAAACAATAATAATGCTAAATCAAAATATCTTATTCTAATACAGATTATCTTATATACCTTCAATAAAAAAATTTCAGCTCAAGAGTTTAAATTTATTTTTTTTATATTATTGTGTTGATTTATATAATTTACTATATTTTGTACAAGTTTTAATATTAAATTAGCTAACTGAGTCTACATATTTAGTATAATTATAAAATAAACAAAACAATAATAATGCTAAATCAAAATTTAATAATTAAATAATAAAATTAATAATTGTTTTAAGATTTTTATAATTTAAATCAAGTTAAAATAAAAAATTGAAATTCAAAATAAACGTCATTTTTACGAATTTACTAATAAATAACAGACGTTGTATCAGAATAAGGATTATAGGTTACTACTTTTAACAGTTGTTACTTTTGACACCAATAAACGCTCAAAATTGAATTTAAAATAAAAATTAACTTTTGTGAATTGAATAATAAATAACAGACGTTGTATCAGAATAAGGATTATATGTAATCAAGAGGAACTGCTATGCTACCATGCTTCGGCCCCAAGTCTCGATCCAACATAGCAGTTGGGTCAAACACGTGCTAATGACGTATTTCCTTTGATGAAATTTGATTATCTAGTATTATATTCTAATACAAAGTATATAATTTATTATTCGTTCATAAAAATTTTCCGCTAATGATTTTAAATTTATTTTTAATATTATTGTGTTAATTTATATATTTTACTATTTTCTGCTTGATGTTATTTTTATAGTAACCTAGTTTAAAATATCCATCTATTAAATTATTTAAATGATTTTGAAGAAAGCCAATATCTTGTTGCAATTCTTAAAATTTCATTATTTAATGTATTATATTTTAAATTTTATGGTTTGTATGAATGCTCATGCAAAAATATAAGTAAGTAAGGGTTTTATTAATAACTATATAACTGATAAAAACTTAAGAAACAAAAACATGCAAAAGACAACTTTAAATAGAAGCTGTTCACGATGTGTATTTTGAAATCTTCAACTTATATTCACGGCCTCAGGTCCAGAGGGATCCTAGCCCCTCGGCCGCACCAGCGCGCCGCCCTCTGACTGAACCATTCGGGGTCTCTCACACACCTAAGAGTCCAGTCAAGGCGGACTATGGTTGGTAATCCCGAGATAGCCCAAGTACCCCAGAGGCGCACTTTGGTTATCTTATTCAATGACAGATGCTAGGCCAGTTTCAGAGCCCACCTAGCTTTCTTCAGGATACGTTTAAGTCTATCCAGGTCAGCTTTCGCCGACCAATTCACCGTAACGGTGAACCCCAGATATTTTACTCGACTCGTGAAGATGGGGAGTGGTTGATGCTGCAAAATGGAGGAGAGTGTAGAGAGTGCTAGTCTCTTAAGTTTCTTTTTGGTGGCAGGAACGCCATTAAAGACAACCACCTGTGATTTAGAGGAGTTTAAAATAAGATTAGATGGGGGCAACTGATCTTTTAATCTTAAAAAGAAACGGCTGATGTCAGAGATTACATCTTTGCACCTGCGTCCAGAGAACAAGGCTGTGGTATCATCAGCATATACCACTAGATGTTGATCACGTTTAAAATTCTTGAATAATACAATGGATGCAGCAAGATATAAGATAGGAGAAAGTGGGGATCCTTGAGGTACACCTGTAATAGGGTAGAACTGACGTGCATCAGGGTCGTCTTCATAGTAGAACCGCTTGGTGTACAACAATATCTCCACCCTGTTAACAATTCTCGCAGGCAACCCGAGGGACCTGAGAGAGGAGATAACGAAGGGAATGGAGATCCGGTCAAATGCAGCTGAAAAATCAAGAAAAACAGCCACAGCAAGCTGATGACTATTATCCTGACAAAACTGATGCACTTCACCAATTGCTGAATGAACCGAGCGCCCTTTGACAAACCCATGAAAACTCGGTGGGATCAAATTACGCCTACATAAATGAACGCGGATTCTACGCGCAAGCGCTTTCTCGTAGATGGATATGAGGGCGTTTTGAATCGAGATGGGCCGCAGATCTTTAGGACAAGTGATTAATCTCTTTTTAGGTAAAAAAAACTCGACGGCTGATGTTGATTTCCGCTATGTCAGACGGGGAGGCTAATAGCATTGTGATGGCGACCTCCTTTCTCTGACTGTATGTCAAAAGCTGACAGACACGAGTGGTGAGTGGCGCGTGGGATTTAAAGGTGCCCGGGAGTGGTCCCCATGAGTTAAGGATATCTGTAACAGATAAGTCCATACTCCTGAAGTCACACCAAGGCGGGATTGGTTGGGGAGAATGAGTGGCTCCATAATTATGTAAGGAAAGTGACTCCTCTAAAACTTTGTCAAGGCCTATGCTACCAATCCAAACCAAGGCTCTATCCTTCCAGCAAACAAACTTATCCTTCTTGAATATCTTCCAGAAGGAAGCCTGAGAAGGGTTTTGGTGAGCAATGCTTGCCCTATCCCTGCTCAGCTGGAGCCTATATCTAGAGCTCCAATATTCATTCGAGAGGATATGTCTGGCGGAAACAGAGAGATTGGGAAGGTGTAACATTTTAGCTAGGACCTTGAGCTTTGTTGGAGTAGGATTGTATATTCGACCTTTATAGGTAGTCGAAAGGATCGCGGTAGCTTGTGATGAGAGGTAGGAACTAAATTCGGTCAAACTCTCAATTCCAATTCTGGGGAAGAGTTGGATAGCTGCCTGAAAGAAGGCCACTCTAATAGGATCAAAGTGAAACCTTCTTCTAAGCAACGTATCGTCCTCTAGCCGCCAGCGAATTAGGTCATGAGAGGTGGTCTGTTGTTGACGCGACTGCTCGGTGCAAATGGGTTTCAACAACCACATCTTATGTAGCAGTAATATGTCGAGGAGAGAATTTGTTGTAGAGCAATGAAAGGTTGGGGAAGGTGGTTTATGAATAAGATAGTCGATCCTTGCTCTGCGGAGTGCTGAATTAATCCAACGACCAGTTCTGTCGTTGAAGTCACCAAGTAACATGTCATAACCGCTCCCCAATATTTGATCCAGGAGGTCACGGTTCTTGTGAATTTCTCCTGGCCGAATATAGACATTGGCTATGCTTATACGTTTAGCGTTCTTACAAAGTGATATAGCTAAACAAGGTAGGGCTGGACAAGAGTAGTTTAATAGGAGGGATGATCTTAATGAGCTTTTTACTAGGGTTAAAAGACCTTGTGATGAAGAGGAGTGAGGGGGGTTATGTAAGGAGTAAAGTGGGTGTATATGTGCTTAGGGATAAATCGAGTAATATCCTGGGGGAGACGGATAGACCGCGTCTCCTGAAGGACTATAACATCTGCATCTCTACCAGATAGAAGGCTAAGGGCGGAAGCACCTCCCGAATTCCACTGAAGGATATTCAGTGAAAAAGGTCCTTGATTACTTCCCATTGCGTAAGTGTTACCGAAGTGTGACGCCCTCCACCTAGTCGCATTTAGAGGCGGAAAGGTCGCCTTTACCGCTTCCCGTCACGACAAATGGAGTCGCTTGCCCACGGGCGATATCTTCATTTCCCTCGTTAGCCATAGCCCAGATCGAATCCTTCCGAGCAAGCTTCAGAGCGGCTATGCTCAGCGCTGACCCGTTTCGTTTCTTAGATTTTGGTGGCTTCTTAATATTGTTGGTCTTCCCAGAAGGAGGAGAACGGAAGGATTCCGCTAATTGACCTACCAATTTCTGGACCAATTTTTCAAGTTCAATCATTGATGCCTGATGCTGCATTTCAATAAGTTTAAGAATTTCCGTGTCCGGCATCCTGTCGTCTTTCTTGTTAGACGAGACAGCTTCCACGAAGCTAGTCGGTTTTGCTGTCACACCCCTGTGTCTCTTTTGGTACGCCTTAAAGATTTTACATTTTTTTGACCATGCGGGGTGCTCATTACCGCAGTTTGCGCAAAATGGCTTACTTTCGCACTTCTCAGGATGTATAGCAGTTGTACCACACACGCCGCACTTATGTGGTAAAGAACATCCAGTGGACCAATGCCCCCACTGATGACAATTGTTGCAGTGAGGGTACGTTAGTGAGTCGGTTTCGATTATTGAAAATCTTAAATTATACCCCATAAAAGGATTGCATGTCGAAATCGATAGTTTTAGAGCTTCATCAACCGGGGCATTGCAGAACGCCACGGGAATGGGGAAGCCTTTAATCCCTTTTATAAAGCGCACGTTAGAGATTTTGTAATCAGTTTCTAGGGCTGATATATCTTCTGAAATGTATGTGGGCATATTATTTATCTTTATTGTTGCCAGGATTGGTTTGGAAGCAATTATACCTTGTTCCAAATGCTTTTTTTAAAGTAGTCGACGTACGACATTGCGAGATCTGGAGTGCAGAATGAGATTTTAATCTCAGATTCATAATATTTAATCGCATTGAACAATATCCTTTTTTAAATCGATGGGCAAAGCCTCTTATAAAAACATTGAACATGTTCTGCCTTTCCAGAGGCACCAAAAGTCTGATAATCACCAGGTTGGATAATTTTGGTACCGGGGTAAGTTCACCCTCCGGAATATATTTAAGAGAAGCTAAATCTCCACTTACCTCGTTTATTGCATTGGCAGGAAAATTAGTTTTCATTGAGTTCTTTGAACGCTCCGACATGCTCATGCAAAAATATGTTTTTTGTAAATATAAAGTAGTTAGCAAAATATCGAAAAATAACTTCCTCTTTTCTTTGATCCAGCTCCAATAACTTTTTTATTACTAATTACATTATAAATTGATTGTGAAATTGTAAATTTGATTGTAAAATTGTAAATTGTAAATTGTAATTTTTTTTCATTATAAATTGAAAGATGCTAACAAAGGTTAGCGAAATATCAAATAAAATTTTCCCATTGTTTTGATCCAGCTTGAATAATTCTTTATCAATAATGGATCATTATCAACTATTTAAAATATCAATAAGTGTTCCAATAGGCCATAATTTTCAATAAGGAGCATTTGTAGATTAAAAAGGTTTTAGCTTGTACTATTTATAATACATCAAATTGTATGATAACCCAATTTGGCACAATTAAACAACAATCAATTCGGACTTTGGTGGCCGAAATTTCAATGTGCATTTTTAAAGCTAATTGAATACATTTCTTTCAAATAATTGCTTACACGTACAAAAGGACAAAGTGAAAAGCTTGAAAATTGTATCATAGGTATTTATTCGCATCACTAATTATTCACTAATGACCAGAAAGAAATTTATATCGGTTTTATTAATTGTCCTGATGATGAAAGCGGTCAGCTTTTGAAAAATTTAACTAATTTTGAATTAAAAAATTATTTAACTCCTGTTAAATAGCTGCCAGATACCATCAGCTCGTCTAGGAATGATAGGGAAGTCTGCTCTACTTATAATCGAACTTCGGTTTTTTGACAACATCCATTATTATGAAACTGAAGCTTATTAGCTCCCGGAGCAGAGTTTGACACAGTAAGATATAAAATTATAAAATGTATCCTCCAAAGGATCCTGTGAGAAAGCGAGCAACGACAGCAAGTAACATTCCTGCTGAATAAAATTAGGATGGTCCGGAAAGCACATGGTTAGTTTAAAGAGGTAATGCCCATGCTACCAAGTAAGCAAATTCTCGGAAATGCCTATTTAATATATCACAAGGCAGCCGAAACGAATGATGTAAGTTCACCCTACTGATGAGTGCTGCCGGCTACCATTAGCTCGTCTCGGAGTGTTAAGAAGTCTGCTCTACTTGTAATCGAACTCCGGTCTTTGGCAACATCTACAATTATGAAACTGAAGCTTTTTAGCTCCCGGAGCACAGTTTAACAGTAATATATCAAACTATAAAAATGTATCCTCCAAAGGATCCTTTGAGAAAGCAAACAACGACAGCAAGTAAAATTTCTGCCGAATAAAATTAGGATGATCCGGAAAGCACATGGTTAGTTTAAAGAGGCTAGGCCCATGCTACCACGTAAGCAAATTCTCGGAGATGCCTTCTTAATATATCACAATGCAGCCGAAACGACTGATGGTAGTTCACCCTACTGATGAATGTTGCCGGCTACCATCAGCTAGTCTAGGAGTGATAAAGAAGTCTGCTCTAGTTGTAATCATACTCCGATTTTTGGCAACATCTGCAATTTGAAACTGAAGCTTATTAGCTCCCGGAGCACAGTTTAACACAGTCAGATAGATGTAAAATTATAAAAATGTTTCCTCCAAAGGATCCTGTGAGAGAGCAAGCAACGACAGCAAGTAAAATTTCTGCCAAATAAAATTAGGATGATCCGGAAAGCACATGGTTAGTTTGAAGAGGTAATGCCCATGCTACCACGTAAGCAAATTCTCGGAGATGCCTTCTTAATATATCACAAGGCGGCCGAAACGACTGATGGTAGTTCACTCTACTAATAAATGCTGCCGGCTACTATCAGCTCGTCTAGGAGTGATAAGGAAGTCTGCTCTACTTGTTGACGTAAACCAAAAGATGGCTTTATTTGAAAATCTAGAACAAACAAAACGTTTATAGCTATAGTGTCATATCATCTTCATCCACTATGTAATCGTTGAAATGGCTTGGCATTTTACGTAAGCGTTGGCTACGCGTTGTTGATTTCTAACCGGTTCGCTGACCATTGTTTGTTGATAGTCGTCAGAATGTTTTGGTTCACTCACTGTCTTGTCCGCTTCCCTTTTCGTCTGGTTTTGATCAATCTGTGGCTCGCTTTGGGTGTTGTCTCCTGATACATTGTAATTGGTCGCTTTGGTTCGTTCCGTAGTCCGTGTGTATGTTGTCTCTTAGTTTGACTCGTTAGATATATCTGGAAACGGTGTGTAATCATCAGCGTAAGGAGCCAGATGCTTCAACGATACGGTTGTTTCTCGTCCATCGTCGAATCTGATAGAAGCTCTGGATGGATCACATCTCAGAAGTTCCACGACCTGTACTTGAGGATCATATTTGCTAGAGCGAACATGCTGTTTTAATAGAACTTTGCCAGGCGTAAGTAACCTCTCATGAAGAGTACAATTCGTCGAAGTGCAAAGCAATAATCTTACTGAATGTAGTGCAGCTGGTAGAGATGATTCCCACATCGTGATTGGTCTATTATGAGAGACTAATTCGAGCTCAATAGCCTTCCAGATTATGCCATTGTACTTTTCGACCTGGCCATTACATGTCGGATTGTATGGACAGCTTCGACTTGATGATATTCCTAATCAAATTAAATAATCGCTGAACTCTCTCACAGCAAATGCTGGACCACGATCGGAGTGAATCATTGCGGGCATTCCAAACATGAAGAATAATTTCTCAAGACATGCGATGACTGTTGATGTCGTCATGTTAGAACATTGAAAGGCGAATGGAAACCTCGAGAACTCGTCGATTACGACCAAGATATAACGGTTGCGTGTTGATGATGGAATCGGTCCTTTGAAATCTAGTGATAAGCGCTCGAATGGTTGGCATGCTTTTATTAAGGCGTGATCGTTTGGATTGAAGAATCTTGGTTTAAGCCGAGAGCAAACGCCACAATTTTTGACGATGTTTTTGATGTCCTCGACAGAACATGGAATATTCCGACTACGGATAAAGTGGTACAACCTCGTCACTCCCGGATGGCATAATGATTGGTGCAGAAACTTAGTATGGGTCAACACATTGTTGCTGATCAATCCACAATATTGTCGGGACAATGCATCAGCGACTGTATTGTCTTTCCCCGGCCGATAAAAAATTTCATATTGATACGGGGCCAACTCAATGCGCCATCTTACAAGTTTCTCATTATTTATAGTGCTTTTGTGTCGGTCGTTGAATATGAACGAAACACTCGCTTCGTCTGTAATCAGTTGAAATTTTCGACCCAGCAAATAATGTCGCCAATATTTGAGGCATTCACCGATCGCAAGGGCCTCTTTTTCAACTAATGAATATGTCTTGGTAGCCCCTTTAATGTTTTCGAAAAGAAAGCAAGCGACTGCCCATCTTGAGAGAGTACTCCTGCAATGGCATTCTTTGATGCATCCGTCTCGACAATGATCATTTTCGACTCGTCGAATACTTTTAGGACAGCTTCCGCGATCTCTTGTTTGATTGAGTTGAATGCATTTGCTGCATTTGTAACCAGGGGAAATTCGTGCACGTCTAGAAGAGGGTGGATCTTCACTGAAAAGTTTGATCTCTTGTTTGATTGAGTTGAATGCATTTGCTGCATTTGTAACCAGGGGGAATTCGTGCACGTCTAGAAGAGGGTGGATCTTCACTGAAAAGTTTGATATCCACCTGGAATAATGGGCACACATGCCGAGAATCCTTTTAAAGTCTGTAACATTCCGAGGATGTTCCATGGTTGTAATAGCTTTTGTTCTATCAGGGTCGGGTCGTATGTTATTGTGTGTTACCAGGTAGCCGAGCAAACAAATCGACGTGAGACCGTACTTACATTTACTTTCGTTCAAGGTTAGTCCATACTTAACAGTAGTATCTTTGAATAGACGTAGGTTCACATCGTGATCGCCTTTATCTGTACCGCATACGACAATATCATCCAAATATGCAAATGTACCCTTCAGCGATTCGGATTCTATCATATTAACTATGATTCTCTGAAAGACAGCCGGGGCATTTGTCAATTCAAATGGAACCCGGTTAAATTCGTAAAGCTAGCCCATTGCTTCGAAGGCGGTGTAACACTTCTCTGACTCTCGCATTGGCACTTGGTTATACGCGGACGTCAAATCAATCCGGCTGAAGAACGTATACGTAGCGATACGTTCAATAGTACTGTCAATCCTGGGAAGTGGATATGCATCTAGTTATGTGAACTTATTAATTGTCATCGAATAATTTACCACAAGTCTTTGCTTCCCTGATGGATTTGAAACTACTACTTGCGATCGCCAGGGTGACTGACTGTGACGAATAATTCCTTCGCGCAATAATCTCTGAACTTCACGATCGATGAAATTGGAATGCAAGCGGATGTACTTCCTTGATTTGACAGCAATGGGGCGACAACCTGATGAGAACGTGTTAAATAAACTCGGCTCTTCTATCCTCATGGAATCTAATGCGGCTAGGGTCAACGTTGGAGTATGAGAACTGAGGGATAGTGTCACGGTTTTGAATCCGGATAGAAAGGAATGTCCCAAAATGACATCACAGCACAAGCATGGAAGGCATAGAAACTTAACGTCATGATACGTTCGTCCTTGAATCATCGCGTTTGCAAGGCAATATTTCTTAACAGTAGACGATTTGTCTGTGGCGGCCATCGTTATGACATTGTGACATGTGTAGTCAATATCAACCTCTTTGCAACTGAAGCATTTATAAAATTCGTCGAACTCCCGGTGTCAATCAACGCTCTCATATTATGATCATTTACCTTAATGTTTACGATCGAACGTCTTAGGTCGTTATTTATACTAGCGAGCATGGCGCCAACAGCCTCAAACTCTGAATCTTCAGTCATTGCGTTAACACGATGACCTTTGGATGACTTACACACATAAGCAAAATGACCACGTTTGCCACATTGTCGACAATCTGCATTTCTTGCTGGACATTTGCTGCGATGATGGTACTGCCTGACACAGAAATAGCACTGTTTGGACATACTGACATCCGTTATCTTGTTATCAACAGCACTGCATGTTGCGTCCTCTTGAGCTTGAATTGACGCTACGGACATATCAGGTGGACAGTTGTACGCGGATGCTTGCAATTGTGCACTTTTAAGTGTGAGTGCTCGATCAAACGCTTCGATAGCACTAAGATCCTTACTTTCCAATAGGCGTTGCCGTATATGCGTTGAGCGCAACCCACTAACAAATGCGTCGCGAATCACTAAGTTACGATGCTCGATCGAAGTAACTGCTTAAAATTCACAATCTTAACTGAGCGTTTGTAAGTTGAGGATGAATTGATCGATCGATTGCTCGTCGGTTTGTCGATGTGTGAGCAGCTTGTATCGTGTGAATATTTGACTTTTCTTCTTAATAAACAGAGCCTCCAGCATTGAGATGACATCATCGTAAGTTGTTGCAGATTCGATATGTCGATAGACCGTAGTTGACACGTGATTGACAAGGATGTCCAAATGTGAATCAGCAGGTAAGTCTACGATGCTGTCCAGGAACTTTGTAAATCGTCTTTTCCAATGGGCCCATAGAGTGGCTGCGTCAAGAGTATCTAGTTCGAGAGCCAACTGTTCTGGTTTGAGGAAATTCTCCATAGTCACCAATTGTCAAATAAATTGACGTAAACCAAAAGATGGCTTTATTTGACAATCTAGAACAAACAAAACGTTTATAGTTATAATGTCATATCACTTGTAATCGAACTCCGGTTTTTGGCAACATCTATTATTATGAAACTGAAGCTTATTAGCTACCGAAGCACAGTTTAACACAGTAAGATATAAAATTATAAAAATTTATCCTCCAAAGGATTCTGTGAGAAAGCAAGCAACGATAGCAAATAACATTCCTGCTGAATAAAATTAGGATGGTCCGGAAAGCACATGGTTAGTTTAAAGAGGTAATGCCCATGCTACCAAGTAAGCAAATTCTCGTAAATGCCTATTTAATATATCACAAGGCAGCCGAAACGAATAATGTAAATTACCCTACCGATGAGTGCTACCGGCTACCATCAGCTCGTCTAGGAGTGATAAGAAGTCTGCTCTACTTGTAATCGAACTCCGGTCTTTGGCAACATCTACAATTATGAAATTGAAGATTATGAGCTCCCGGATAATATATATTTAGCTCCCGAATAATATATTTATTTAATTCCCGAATAATATATATTTATTTATTTGTACGTGGCAAATGCGTGCCTACGCACGCCTACATGACCACAACAACAAAAAATCTAAATCACGTTTCGAGCAGATTATTACGGAGGCGGCGTTTGAATGCACTAAAGGAGGGAGCGCGGCAGACGTCGAGTGGGAGATGATTCCAGACGAGTGGGCGGCGAGGAAGGATCGAAGACCGTAGTTGTTAAAGTAGTTGGTAACGTAGAGTGAGAGGGAATTACGGAAACGCGGTGATAGAGATGTGGGAGGAGTGTCGTCTAAGAAAGAGAGCTTGATGAACGATGGGGAGCCGACAGAGATGAAACGAAAAGTTACGAGAAGGCGGAGTTGTATGCGGATGGTAGGCCAGGAGAGTTGAGCAAGATATGTGAATGTGTGATCAAAGCGACTGAGACGTAGGAGCACTCGATCGGCGGAGTTGATGATGCGTTGTATGGGTTGGATGATGGATTTTGGAGAATTGGCGAAAAAGCTGAGGCAGTAATCGATTTTAGGGAAAAGAAACGATGATAGAAGAGACATACAAGAACGGAAGTCGATAAGGGAGCGGATACTGCGGATGTCACGGAGAATTAAGTTAGACGAGCGGACCTTGTCACGGACGAGGGGTTTAAGGGAAATGTGATCATCGAAATGGAATCCTAAGAAAGTGGGTTTGTGGACTATGGCGATTATTGATGAGGCAACAGATACGAGGGGAGGAAATATGTTAGGTTGACGGGGACAACCTAACCTTCATGGTGAATGGAATTCACAGGTATCTACAACAATATGTGATAACAAATAGAATACGGTGCCACAGTAGACAATCGTTTCATCTGATGAATTGTAGACATGGGTCAAGTAGCACATTTTCTAGATTAACCTTCAGATCATAAGAGCTTGGAACGGTTTTCCTTGTGATATGGTTGCAGTGCCCGTAACTAGTTTTCGAAGGGATGTTCTTAATTATTGTAGCAGCTCGTGTATTCGAGTATCGCCTTACTTTTAATTTTATTTTATTGACTTTATCAATGATTTGTTGTGATCGAGAAAATAACCCATGTGGGTTAAACTCTGCGTTGTAATTATAGAAAATATTAAGATGAACACACGGTATATTGTATAAGAACATATGAGATAGGCCACTTACATGAAGGCGGATTCTGCTAGTTGTTTAATGGACAAATCCTCCCCCGTTTGATGTATACATAGCCATTGGCATTTGCTCATATACGATGTGCTACAAAGTGGATCGTGCCTTGATCTACTTTGATATCTTAATGGATCTTAATCAATCCATTAAAAAAGTTTAATACAATGCACGTCTCTCCTAATTAAAAATATTTACCACAGAGCAATATCTCATAAAAACTTATATATTTCTTATTCAAGCAGCAAGCTGTCATGTCACCCACTACGTCATATTTTATCATTTCTTGAATTTGGACGACTGTGTGGTCATTCGTACGTTTTTAAACGTCTACTGAGACCGAGGCGTGTATTTTCAACTGTAATTTACAAAATTACACATCACAGAATTATCCTGCCAATTTAATTAATAAAGTCGTCAAGAAATTCAATAAGAATGTTGAAAATAACACAGCAGCAAATAAATTTACTGCTATGTTAGGTCGATAAATATGGGGTTAAACCAGATAACGCAGCTGTTCCTACTGAAGACATCTATTCCTTATTCAAATACACCATATATTATTTATTATTCAATTCATAAAAATTCGATTTTTTTACATTTTAATTTTAAATTTTATCATCCGAAAACTTTCCGAGAAGTAATTCGATAGAATTGGGGATAATTCTGTTCTAAATTCTTTGACCAACCATTTTTATATGAGAACCGACTGCTTTACTATGGTTTATCTTATGAATTAGTTTGTTCGCATCAATATAGCCTACAATAGGAACATTTAAGTCTTTATAGCTTAGCTATTTCAGTTGTTGGAATCCTACTGAACTAGTTGAATCGTTATGATACGACATAGGAGCAGTAAGTTACTCATTAATACCATTAATCATTCTGTACAAATCCTCAACTGTCTTTCCAGCACGTAATGAATAACCTACTTTTGAGTGCGTACCCTTCACATGTCTCCACCATCCTTTTTGATCCTTATTTTTCAATCCATTTGCAAAGCACTCTCTTAGATCTCCCAATATAAGTATTCAGCTTATTGGATAAAGCGGCATATTCTGATACACGACGACTACGAAAAGCTTCATCTCGCGATTTTGGATGTCTTTAATAACTGGAGTTATCCAGCATGGATCATCATTATATACACTTAATCTTCTTTGCGATAAAAATAATTATGTTGTTCACTTTAATCTGATGTACAAAGAGGACTGCATATTCTTGGTTGTGATTGATACGCGTTCACATTTGTGTAGATCAAGCTTTGCACTGCATCTTGTTGGAAAATTAATTGTCTGCATCATATTGAAGAAAAGTTGTGTTCAAGTCAATTACAATTAAAACTACTTACAATCAAATAACATACACTACCGTCCCAAATTCGACAACCATCAGCGGCAAACATCGACGACAAACATCGACGACAAACATCGACGACAAACATCGACGACAAACATCGACGACAAACATCGACGACAAACATCGACGACAAACATCGACGACAAACATCGACGACAAACATCGACGACAAACATCGACGACAAACATCGACGACAAACATCGACGACAAACATCGACGACAAACATCGACGACAAACATCGACGACAAACATCGACGACAAACATCGACGACAAACATCGACGACAAACATCGACGACAAACATCGACGACAAACATCGACGACAAACATCGACGACAAACATCGACGACAAACATCGACGACAAACATCGACAACAAACATCGACAACAAACATCGACAACAAACATCGACAACAAACATCGACAACAAACATCGACAACAAACATCGACAACAAACATCGACAACAAACATCGACGACAAACATCGACGACAAACATCGACGACAAACATCGACGACAAACATCGACGACAAACATCGACGACAAACATCGACGACAAATATCGACGACAAACATCGACGACAAGTTTCTTATGTGAAATATGTGCTGCAGGCGTAATTGACATCCTACACATGGAGGTAGATGAACTACAACTACTTGTAAATACAATACGAAATCATCATCTTGTAATGACAACAGTGTCCAAAAATGTTTACAATGAGGAGGTACAGACTCTGTCAAAATCAGTCGAGATCGTCAATGATTCAAACGCAGATATTGGTTAAGATGCACATCGATGCCCACATGTAATGGGCAATACTACATCGTCAGTTACAGGAATCACTCCTGTTCGTATCAGGAAGGGATGGCACTCAACATCTTATACTGTTCGTCATATAAAAAGTGAACGAACGCATTCTGCCAATACTCACTCGAACAATAATGTTACTCAGAACTCTCATTCCAATAGTCACAGTTTGGTTCCACGTAATGAGAGTGTGAAGGAGCTTATAAAGGAAGCTCATCTCATATCAGCACATCAACCCAATTCTAACGTTAATAGTCAATTAACCTCTGTGTCAATAAACTTTACCACTAATGATCCCACATTGGGAAGTATCGACAACTCTAAAGCAATGTCCTCCTCAGGCAGCACATTAAGTAGAAAACAATCCGTCTCAGATAGGAGATATAATATCATTGTATCTAGAGTTAAAGAATCGGATAGCGGTAATGCTCAGGTTAGGCTAGATGATGACGTCAAGATTCACCGTACAATTTTGTCCAAAATAATTGACAGTGAAAACCTCTCAGTTGCTCAAAGCCTTGTTGTTAAGAAAGTTTTTCGTCTGGGTAAAATAATTTCTGAGAAACCTAGGTTGTTGAAAGTTGTTCTCAGTTCCAGGGAACATTTCGACTTTCTGCTTCATTATAGGTATCGCTTACTCGGCTCTTATTTCCATATATTCTAAGATTTATCCCCTACGGATCGGGCAAGGAGAAAGGATGCCTTTACAGAATTGCAGAATTGCAATTACAGAATTGCCATTATTGTCATTACAGAATTGCTACGTTCGGATCGTCAACCTGGTGGACGAGGAGGTGGTGTAGCCGCGTACATTCACGGTAGCATCGGTGTGTCTGTCATACTTACTTTGTCGGATTCCATTAACTCTTCATTTGAAGGACTTTTGTTCTGCATTGTTCGAGGTAGGGTCAAAATTTATGTCTGTATATTGTATCGTTCCCCTTCAGCCTTTTTGAATTTGAACTTACTGAGGCCATATCTATGTCGTCTATGCTCATCTACTCGATTTTTACTGGTCGGTGACTTTAACTTCACCAACATTGATTGGGAAGGTCAGAGTTTGCTGTCATGCCTTCGACTTGAAAAGGAACTCGGTAGTTTCCTTCTCTTCGACCTGATGTTGGTCCAACATGTTTGCCATCCTACGTACATCGGATCCTGTCCATTCTTGACTTAGTTTTTACAAAAGTTATTGGTGATATTTCCAACATCTGCTATCATCCACCAGTAGGCAACAGCGATCACTGTTTACTGTCATGATATGTGCCTTCCACGACGATCTGCATTCATCTTTCACCCAGATCATGAAAAGAAATTGGGCTAAAGTAGACATTAAGCAACTTCAAATAGCATTTTCTACCGAAATCAACACGTATAATCCTTCTGTTCCAGAAAGTTATGAACACTTGTCGGCCCGCTTATTGTGTACATCCAACGGTTTCGCTCCATTGCAGCGCCCTAAATCGGGTATCTCGCGCCCTCCTTGGTTGGACTATAAGGTCCGTTCAGCCCTGAAAATTCGAAAAACATTGTGGCATAGGTCTAGAACAGATCCGTCTATTCGTATTAGTACAATGCTTCTCGGAATCTTTGTAACAGTCTAAAATTTAAAAAAAGACAATCATTCTGGCACAACGTTGCAGTGTATATTTCTCATAATCCGAAGAGATTCTGGTTCTACGTTCGTAGTTACCGAAACGTTCAAACGGGATTATGGGAACCCCATATTGCTAATGATCTAGCAAAGATCTTTGCAGTTCCATGTAACTCTACGGTAGACTTTAATCAGTTCGTATGGTGGGCGGTTATTGTTCCTAGCCGCGACTGCGCGATAGAGATTGAAGTATATGATATCTTCATCAAATTATTGGCGCTGAGGTAATTTGGCTCTCCGGGCCCTAATGGCATTGCACCTTTTCTCGTTTGTGCTTTAGCTTGTTCTCTCTGTCAGCATCTAACTTATGTTTTTCGACACAGCCTCAAACATTGTTGGATTCCTGATATTTGGAAGCATGCCATTGAAGTCGCGATACCCAAGAAGCATCCACCTGTTAGTTCGTCAGACTTTCGCCCTATTAGTCTTACTTGCGTCTTTTCTAAAATTATCGAAAAACTAGTCTCGAAGCATATTCGACTTTATCTTAAGAAAAACAGTATTCTCTCAGACTCAACACGGATTTATGCCAGGCCGTTCTTGTTCAACCAATTCAATAATAGCTCGTGAAAGATGGACGGACGCCTTGAGTTCTGGATCGACGCTGTCTTTTTGGACTTTTCTGGGGCCTTTGACCGTGTTCCTCATGACGGTATCGTCTTATAGCTTGCTCACTATGGTTTCCATTTTCACACCATTAAGTGGATTAAGAATTTATTATCTTTGCGGCCATTCCTAGTAAGAGTTGGGGATGTTATTTCAAAGAGCTCTAGCTTGCTTTCCGGTGTACCTCAGGGATCTGTTATTGGCATTCTTCTTTTTGTCGTACTTCTTAATGACCTGCTCCTGCGTTTAAAGAACCCTGTTTTAGCATATGATGATTTAAAAATCTGGACTGTTGTTCGTACTCCTACCGATTGTCAGTCATTACAGGACGACCTGGACTGCCTTACTGAATGATGTGAATCCACTGGACTCATGTTAAACGTTGATAAATGTGTTTTGATGAGAATAGGGAAGACTATTACGTCGTTCCAGTATCGCATTGGTAGTGCGTTATTAAATGAAGTTGAACACCATAAAGACTTAGGTGTAATAATTCATCGCTCTCTTAAGACACGATTGAATAGTGAGCACGCAAGGATAAAATCAAATAGGGCATTGTACTACATCAAAAATACATTTTTCAGACTGTCACATCCAATGCTTTGTATCTTATTTTCTTCACTAGCCCGCCCTCATCTGGAGTACTGCATCCCCGCATGCTTTCCTACCAGTAAGCGAGAATTGCTCGACTATGAGTCGGTACTGATGATTGGTTCAATGATGTGCTTTAGGGCTGGAACGTCCTACTGCATGCGGCTGCGTGCGCCAGGGATAAGCTCGATTCGTGACAGATTTGTTTTACTAGGCTTGTCCTGCCTTTGAACGATTGTAAACAAACTTGATGGCTTCCCCGCTAAAATCCTTGGATTGAGAAGTAGGACATTACGCGGTCACTCGAAATCGCTGTATAAGAAGCACTATTCTCAATTGCATGACAACGTTCGACTGTCACATCGTGCGCTCAACCTTTGGAATGTGTTGGCTAAGGAAGTCTTCGGTGCTTCTTAGATGGACTTCAAGCGACTGTGCCTAGCATGGATGGAGAATCGACACTCGCACTTTAACAGATATCTTGAATCCTGCTGATCTTGATGCTGACAATTTACTGAATTAATTTGTAAATATTTTTTGATCAGGCAAAACAGCTTCTCAGCTAACGCCTTATATCTAATAATAAAATTATACATTAAGGCCATATTATCTACATTCAAGTGATGAAAACACTACTCAAATCATCATATATAAGATCCAAAGCGTTTTGCTTATTTTGGGTTGACGGATGAGACACGCCTGGTATCGATACCTAAAATTCCTCATTCTTTAATTTTCTCTGTAAATTTATTGTTAAAAATTCAAGATCGTCGTACGCCAAACCCCCACAATTACGTATATCAAAAGATAGTTTTAAATAGTTGATACTGATCCATTATTGATAATTATTGGAGCTGTTACAAAGGAAAGACGAAATATCGAAAATTCGTCTTTCCTTTGATTCAGCTCCAATAATTATATACCAAAAGAGAGTGTTGATTTGACAAGGATGGAAATACCGCCACCTCGTCGACTATCTTCCATATAAACACTATGATACACATACCCGGGAATTATTGATTGATCCACTCCTTCCGTCAACCATGTCTCTACAGTAATGACTACATCACATTCATGTATATAGTTAAATGCATCTAAATCGTTAAATTTATTCCGAACACTACGAGCATTACAAAAAGCAATACTGGGGTACATAAATTTACTTCCATAAGTGTGAAAATTAAGATTACGACTATACAACTGACTCGTATATTTTGACTGCCCTAGTCACAACGACTGTGTGACTGTTGAATGATCCGTGAAGCAGTTGACTGTGCCTAGCATGGATGGAGAATCGACACTCGCACTTTAACAGTTCGTCTGGTGGGCGGTTATCGCTCTACCTCGGAAAATCTCAAAGTGCTTGTCTGGATTCTCAATTTCTACGTTCTTGTATCAACGTAAAGTTCGATTGCCTTTCGATGTGTGACAAATCCGGTTGAATATAAACATCTTTATATTCAGTGGATATTCGAATTAGTCTTGATTTCTGCAAAATTTCATTTCTCAAATCTTGACCGACTTTAACCAACAACAGCTGCATCTCCTTACCATTCATGTTTCCCAATCTCTTCAAATCCAAATTGCCGAGTTTAATGCCAATAACATCACATAATTTTCGAACCAACTCTTCATAATCTTCACTTGGTACAGTTCCGGTAATTCTAACATTTTTGCGTTTTTCCTCTGTGTTCAAGTCCTTACTTAATGTATGAAAATATAGTCTATTCTTTGGCACATTGGACGGTGCAGTTAAAACTTTTTTTTGCTGTGAATTGGATGGATTTTTTCACTTATTGTGAAGAGACTTTTGTGAATGTTGTAACCGAATCACGATTCGTATCTGGTATAGTTAACCTTTTTTCAACTTCTGATATATTTTTTGAATTCATATCATACAACTCCGTTTGCATATTCCTTATTTGTGATTTTAAATGCTTTATCTCGTTTGTAAACTTATCGGTAATATAAGCAGAACATATAAACTTCTTCTCGAAATATTTTTTGAGGATTTTTCTCAATACCATCACTTTAGTTCAGATATCCCAATCTAATCCATCGCAAGCAATTTCATGCTGTAGATATTCCGATTCGTCCACAATAGCAGACGTTTGATCATTTAGAGTGTCTGACAGCTCGTCTCATCGCTGTCGGATCCCCATCGTTCATCAACCTTCCTTTCTTAGACGATACTCGCCCCACCTCGCTATCGCTTCGTTCCTGTCATACCCTCTTACTCCACGTTCCTAATTACTCCAACAACTACGGTCTCCGATCCTTCCTCGTCGCCGCCTCACTCGCCTAAAATCAACTCCCTCTCGACGTCCGCCGCGCTCCCTCCTTTATCATATTCAAACACCTCCTCCGTTCACACCTTCTCGACACCTGATTCATAGTCTTGTTTTGTTGTGGTCATGTAAGCGTGCGCTGGCACGCATTTACCACGTTAAAATAAATCTTTTTTTAACTCTCAAAATGTGAATTCTTCATATTTGACAGCAATGAAAGTATTGTGTATATCTATTTATATCTTTATCTCTTAGATTTTTTCAGTTGTAAAAATGATACAGGATTTGAAAGCTCCTTTTGCATAGCAAGTCAAACGTCCGTCTCAGAAGCTCTAATAAGCGTGATCATCTGGAGTGGAAATGTTTTATATTAAGGCTAGGCTGAAGGTTGTTCGAAATTATCACACCTAATTGTTCGATATATTATTTAGGAAATAATTAGCAGGGGCTGAAATCGGACCAATATGCATATGACGACACTTAACAGGGCCATGCAAGGCCATGATATGAACATCAGTCGGGCACTTTATAAAAGTGTCCGGCACTTTATAAAAGTACTCGAAATCATCGCTGTCGGGGACAGTGATGATGTGATGAAAAGATTTGACAGAGTAGATCGAAAGTGGATGTGATTTCAGTCGAAAAGAAAAGTGAAATCGTGAGGAAAGGATGATGTTATTGTGGGAGAAGATGACATTATTATGATCATCATTATTAGTCATTATTTAATGACTAATTAATTAATCGTTAATTATTAATTAATTATTATCATTATTATTATGGTATTATTATGGCATTATGATGTTATTGTAAAGATGGCATTTATTACCATGTTATTACCGGAACTGCGCCAACTGAAGATTATGAAGAATTAGTTCCTTTGCTAATGCTTTTAAGTGTTGAGAGTTGTTTTGGATGTCACACGCAGCAGATGGCATTTCGCTCGAGGCTGTTAAATGATTACATGAAACAATGGGCAAAAACAAATCATTGACACTATTATTTGGCTGAATATTCAATGCATCGACATTGAATTGAGTTTAGAATAAATATAAACTTAAAAAATACTTAGCTATATTGAGCACAGCATAAGTTTTGATGACAAAATTGATTACAATTTTGTCATAAAAAGTTGTTTGGATGGAAAAATACTGAACGTAGCATAAAATCTCTTTACAACTAAGTGTATCAATTTTTAATGTTTGAATATAATTTTAATTTTTAACTGTTTAGCGAAATAACTAATGTATTGCTGACACCCAAACTAGTCTTTAATTATGATTTTTGTTTGTAAAGAATTATTGGAGCTGGATCAAAAGAGGGGAAAATTTTATTTGATATTTCGCTAACCTCTGTTAGCATCTTTAGAAGGTTACAATATGTTTATAATTTTACGAAGATGCTATCAGACGTTAGCGAAATATCAAACAAAATTTTCCCATTTTTTGATCCAGCTGAAATAATTCTTTATCAATAATAGATCATTATTAACTATTTATTTTATATTATTGAGTTTAGATATTTGATATTGCACGAACGACACCAATTTGATAATGACGTGGCAAATGACCAAAATCCAGTTTCATATATTTAAAGAAATACTTTCATGAATCCAATCGATTTTTAACTCCGTGTTTTTACGAATTATTGGAGCAAGATTAAAAATGGGAACATTATTTGATATTTCGTTAACCTAAAATATTCTGAAGATGCTATCAGAGGTTAGCGAAGTATTAAACAAAATGTTCCTTCTTTCTGATCCAACTGCAGTTATTCTTTATCAATAATAAATCGTTACCAACCTTTATTATTTTTAATTGATTGCTTCGGTGTCATTTGTGCGTTTGTAAGTTTCTTTGACAATAAACTTACATCTAACGTTTAGCAACAAACTCACTTTATTTTATTATCACAACACAAACCTCGACTATTTAAACAGTACGTCTAAATTACAAACTAGTAATTTTGAATCATTATCTTTTTAAATGTGTAGTTGTTTAGTCTTTATTATCGTATTGCTGGTGATGCGGTCAATTAATTTCAAAGGGTAACCATTAATAAATACTTGATTTGTTTTATTTTTTATACATCGTTTTTGCTGCTCAATTTGATTGCTCACTAAATTCCTGGCGACTGCACTTTTGTATTTATTCTTTTGTTCATTTTTAAATGAACAAGACATTTTTTGATTCAGCTATAATAATTGTTTATCAATAATGGATAATTCATCCAAAATAGCTTTCAATATAATGAAATAATAGTCATTGGTTATTAACTAAACATTTGAATACTTTTAAAAGTTTAGCACTCGATTGTTGATTTTTACATTAGGATGGTTATTCAAATTTAATTTTAAAGACTGTCTGAACGGGCAATAGGTGTTTGAAATAGTCTGCCTGAAGATATAGCTGCAGTCACCAATTTCCTTGTTTTCAAAAACAGGGTTCGACGTTCGATAAACGATCAGGCTGATTTGTCACCTTTTATAACTTACTCATTTAGTTGATCTTTTTATGTTTTGTGTGATCGGCTTAAACCCTTATGGCTAAGTATGTATATATAATAGAGCTTTCAAAATATTAATGCTTTATAAATCCTTATAATTAATACTTAGAAATGATAACCTGCTACTTGTTATTAGCGGTTGGCCGTTAAAAATACTTTTAAAAGTTTAGCACTCGATCGTTGATTTTTGTATTTGAAATTAACCAATAATATCAATATATTTACCATTGGTGTTGCGATTAAATGATCATAATTAATATTCCGTTGATATGGAATAATGGATTAGAATTTTAAAAGGGTATCGTTCAGTGCCACGAGGGGAGAAACGTAGACTACTGTTTATCGGAAAAGTACGATATTCATTCAATATCAAGGTTTTTCACAATGGATAACTGTTGTGGTCATTTCACCCAATCAACGAGCTAATTGTTTTAATTACCCTGTACTTCAATGTTTACAGAAGTTTATAACTCCGTGTTTTGTTCATTTTTAGATTTGTTGACTGATATTTAAACAATGAACAATGACGACCTGTATAAACAGCGTGGAGGCAAGCTTAAACTTAAAAAGGGATTACAAATGAAAGCTAAAAAGCGAAGGAAGCCTGTTGAACCTGATCGTGAACAAGAAGAATTAGACATGGATTCATTAAGGTAAAATAGTTTGTCAGGAATATAAAACTGAAAAATGAAAAATAGTTTTTATTTTACGTAATTTAGATAATGGTTTGCAGACTTAATTGAACAGACGTAATGTTGTAAGCAACTTCAAAAAATGCTTAACCGTTCTGTCACACGTCAAGGCCACAAAATAAAATCTTTTATTTTTAGTTTTACAAATTTTGAAGGTTGTTGATTGTTAAAATTTATCATAATATTTTGGTAGATGAGTTAATTATGATTTTTTTGTTACTTATTGGATCGTAATATTGGAATCTTATACTTATTGATAATACTTGAAAATCAAGTAAAAATAATGAAGACCAAGTGAAATACAATTGAGTTGATTGTGGCAGTATTGGTAAACAACCAATTGATTTAAAACTCAACGAATATAGAGCGAAACCGGAGATAATTGTTATCTCTTGAATTTGCTGGTTCTCTGTTGATGTTATTGTATTATGTTATTGTATATATTATATATCGATTTCTTGTCTTGCTGTCAAAATTTACAATCAAAAACAACTGAGGTTGATCCATTTTTACGACCTGTATCCAAACTGGACACTATTATTAAAAATAATTTAGAAAAATCTAATTCTGCTAATTCGACAACATTATATAATATATATGTATCATATATGTGACTATATAACTGCGACTAGTCACCATAACTGTGACTGTATATTTTATGAGAACTTTTCGTAGTTTAAAAGTTCATATATAATATATAATATTATAATATATAATATTATAATTATAACAATATCACAATAATTTCTGACAATAAAAAACAAATAATATTACACAAGATGTTTTCTGTCAACCACTGGTCCGGGTGTTGGATCATGGAGGCAGTGCACATACGAAACTACTCTAGACATTATATTATTATATATAATATGTAATATAATGCATTATATTATATGTTATATTATTAATTTTATTATAAAAATATTATAGTATTAAACTTATATAAATATAAGTTTTATAGTTATAATCTTTTTAGTATTAAATTTTTAAGTTATAACGTTTTATATTATAAATATATAATATAAAATATTATATTATGTTATGTAAAATTATATTATATAATATTATATTATGTTATACATCATTTAATATTATATGATGTATCAGAACAAGGCCATCAGGTCATTATCCTTTATTCTTCAACCTAACATAGCAGCGTTACTACGTATTTATTCTGATGAAATTACAAAGTATATTATTTATTATCTTTAAAATTTTCCGCTTAAGGGTTTAAATTTATTCTTTATATTATTGTGTTGATTTATATATTTTACTGTTTTCTGCTTGATGTTATTTTTATAGTAACCTAGTTTAAAATATGTATCTATTAAATTATTTAAATGATTTTGAAGAAAGCCAATATCATTACATATTGTTGCAATTCTTAAAATTTCATTATTTAATGTATTATTAAATCAGCTAACTGAGTCTACGTATTTAATATAATTATAAAATAAACAAAACATATTAATGCTAAATCAAAATTTAATAATTAAATAATAAAATTAATAATTGCTTTTAGATGTTCTATAATTTAAATTTTCTATAATTTAAATCAAGTTAAAAAAAATGAAATTTAAAATAAACGTCATTTTTATGAATTGAGTAATAATATTACTCAATTATATTTTTTATATTATATGGTATGCATGAATGCTCATGCAAAAAATGTTTCTTGTAAATTTAAATATGTCATCTTTACGATATAAATTAATAGTAGTTTTAGTTAATGTTAATTTAATGCTCATATCTAGATATACACCTTCTTTATCATTAATATTGGTTTTGTTAATAATAAGGCTTATCTGGATAAATTTGTTCACTAATAGAATAAAAATTATTAGAATTAAATACACATATATCATCAATGTATCGAAACATATATTTCATATATTTATATAATTTTATTTATTGTTTACACGATTACGAACAAATTCATATTATAAATAAATTCATATTATAATTCATATTATAAATTCATATTAAAAATATGTTTATTGTAAATTTAAATTTGATATCTTTACGATACAAATTAAAAGTAATTTTAATTTAATTTAGAATAAGGCTACTTAGATAAATTTGTGCACTTATTAAATAAAATTTATTAGAGTTAAGGTTAAAAGCTTAAAAATAAGTCAGATATAATTGGGCTACTATTACTTCCCACTGGAACACATTTTACTTGTCTAAATATAGATGTCCCTTTCTTTAAATAATTTCAATTCATCAAAATATTTAGGGTTTCTATTAATTTAATTTTACTTAAATTGAATTTTACTTGAATTTATGGTGTTTAGTTTATATCATTAATATATTAATGATATTAATATTAATAATAAATATAATTTTATATTAATTTAATATAAAATATTATAGATTGTAAATAACATCATTGTTACATATTGATTTTAATTCTTTATTATAATTACAAATTTTTCGTCCTAATGGTGGTAGGAGTTTATACCTTATTTTAGGAATATAGTTTACTTAAATCTGATTCTATTATTTCTTTACTTTTAGAATTATTTAAAAGTCCGGCTATATTTATGTTATCTATACATTTATTAATGAAGTTTATGGTTAATGTATATTTTCTATTGTTATTATTAACATTTATTGTACGATTATAGTATTTTATATTACAATAACTGTCTATTACACAACTTAGCCTATCATAGTCGTTAATTAATTTTTGATTTATTGAACATATGATATCTTTAGAAAAACTTCTTATATTTACATAAAGATCTTTTAGCTTATTATCACTTAAAAGTTGTTTTAATATTTCTAATTGTTCATTTATATACATATATTTTTTAATATTTTTAACTCTATTTTTCTTATTCCTTTTATCACCATGACTTCTTGGTTTGCATTTAACCGGATTATTATAATATAGTTGTATATTATGTATTATACTATTTCTGCCAATTCCTTGTACCACGTCATTCAATCCTAATGGGTACATGGTACTTCTGTTATAATTAATTTTTTCTATTAATTCAATTTTATCCGATTATTTATATTTATTTATGGTTGCATTTTTGATAAATAGGCGTTATAGTTGTTTTAACATATACATGTATATTTTTTGTAATACATGTAAGCCCGACGCGAAAGAATGACGAATGCCGTTTCGTCATCACAATGACTCACCAGTGCCAGATCCCTCCCACTACTGGATGCAGAGTCCTCCTCTCCTTTTCATTTGAGGAAATCATTAAATTTCCTCAAATGAAAATACTATTGATCGTGGAATCATTTGATATCAGGGTGTCTGCACCATGAAAGAAATTCATCAGTGAAATTGTCGCAAATGACAAAGTCACCATTTCGAACTAGTTGGTTATCATCAGTAGCCTGTACTCCCCACAACTGGATTGAAGTTGGGAGAAAGGCTATATGGTGATTTGAAACAACAAAGGCTCCTTGTTCCCTGGCAAAGACAGAGGTTTGCGACTGCAAGTATTCACCCGTCTGCATCAAGCGATGGAGAACCAAGCGCGTTGTGCCACAAGATATTGTACTATAATGTCATATCAATAATACATAGTTTCAGTATTTCCGACAGGTTATATTACCGAAAAAACAAAGTTCACAGGCCAATAATAACTTGTCAGCAGAACAAATCAGATAACTGAGTCTAAGTATTTTATACGATATATATAAATTAAGCATAAAGGTAAATAATAAATAATTATATAATATTTTATAGAATTTATATTAATATCAAATTAAAATTTAAAATTGAAATTTAAAATAAAAGTTAATTTTTATGAATTGACTACTAAATACTAGACGATATATCAGTATAAGGATAAGAGGTCATCAGGAGGAAGTGCTATGCTATCCAGTTTCGGTTCCTATTCCTCGACCCAACATAGCAGTGGTTCCAAATACATGCTGATGACGTTTTTCTTCTGATAAAATTTGAGCATATAAAATACAAAGCATATTGTTTATTATCCATTTATAAAGTTGATTTATAAATTGTAAATTTAATATTTAAATAATATTTTGATGATGTATAATTCTGCATTATAAGAAAAAAAATCCATTAAACTTGCTTAACAGAAAAATATTAGTCGTATCAATAATACAGTTTCAGTATTTCTGTCAGAGGTTGTATTACCTGGTAAACAAAGTCAACAGGTCAATAATAACTTGTCAGTATAACAAATCAGATCAGATAACTGAGTCTACGTATTTTATACGATAAATAAAATTTAAATACATCGAGAGAAGTCAATGTAAAATTTTATAAAATTTTATTTTTTAAAATAAAAATAAAGATAGCAAATAAATAATTATATAAGATTTTATACAATTTATATTTATATCAAGTTAAAATTTTATATTGAAATTTAAAATAAAAGTCAATTTGTATGAATTGATTAATAAATAACAGACGATGTATAAGAATAAGGATTAGAGGTCTTAGATTTAAAATTGAAAATAAGTCAATTGTTTTGAATTGATAATTAAATAATATATGATATATGAAAATAAAGATTAGATGTCATCAGGAGGAACTGATATGTTATCAGGTATCCCGTCCCTATTTCTCGGTCCAATATAACAGCGGAAACAAATACATACGAAATCATCAAAAAGTGTAAAAACGTGTTGCTCATGCAATGGTCCGTCTGCAATTTGCACTAGTTGTGTATGCTGCCGTGCTGGCCGTCTTTGTACTGACTGCCTAGCTTCGCAATGTTCGAATCGATATGAGCCATCTCTTATCGATCATATGATATCTTAGAAGTTACCAAAATATAGCAATTATTCAAAAATACACAATCATCTAACGCTATTTTAACAATTCCTGCTCTCAGCTTAACAATGCAAAGAGTAAAGGCATTTATCTCGTATCTCATTTTCCTATTCCTCCTCACATCTAAATACATATCATACCTCGTTCTTCTCTACTCTTCACGTACTCCTTACTCCACCTCCTCCCATTCTGATATTGGCCAGCTATATTTAGCGCGCATTGAGAAACATCGACGTGAAACAAACGGCGAGTCATCCTTATCTATACGTCAAATCAATGGAAATTTTCACGTTGTACACACAAGGCCAAAAATTCGATGGCGTCCCATCTCTCCCCCTTGTCTTCCTCGCTAGTCGATCTCGCTCCTGACCATATTTTCATCTTAGTCTATTCAACACTCGCTCTATTCTTCATAAAGCTGATATGCTTCTCGATATCTTCGATCAATTATCTATCAAAATTCTCTGCATTACAGAATCCTGGCACTCTGACTCCGACGGTCTTGCTATTCGTCGTCTATGTAGCTCTGGGTGTTCTCTAGTCGAATCAGCTCGTCCAATCGCCTCTTATACATCTACTGCTTCTAACCATGGCGGTATTGTTGCCATTGCTCGTCACATAATGTCTTTACGTAAAATTAACGTTAACATCCGTTACACCTCGTTCGAATTACTCATATGCAGATTATCAACTCCTTTCCCTCTGGAACTTGTGATTGTATACCGTCCAGGTTCAGTTGCCCCGTCATGTATCTTCTTTAACGATCTTACAGATCTTATGTCTCACTATTCATTGTCTTATACTCTTTCTTTTGTTCTCGGTGACTTTAACATTCGTCTTAATCGCCCGGGTGACTCTGACTCTATCACTTTAACTAATCTTTTTTCTGATTTTAACTATTAATTACTTTCAACAATCCCAACTCACATTCTGTTTGATTCTGAACTTACGAACATCCTTAAAACCTTCTGCCTATTCGACCACGACGTTTTCAGCTGTCGCGCCATGCTCCATGATTCGATTTAGACTGTAGTCTTTCTAAGCGTCGGCTCCGTCACTCTCTTCATGTGCTTAATCACTTAAACGTTTTCCAACCTCACTCACACCAAATCTCCGTGCTTCATATCATTCTCTCCGCCGTTCCCATCTCATTCTTATGCCAACTAAACGTACTTTCTTTTGGCGAAATCAACTCGAGTCCTCTTCCAACTGTAAATCTCATTGAAAAATCTTAAACTCAATTCTTTCACCATCATCTTCCCCTTGCAACATAAATCCTGATGAATTTTCCTCTTATCTGCAATCTAAGCTATCAAATTTAATTTCCGTTCTACCCATATGCCGCTTGTATCCTCTTATTTCTTTAAATACTTCCCTCCCAGAACTATTCCGCCTTCTTCCCGTTTCGCCTGACGAAGTTCCTTCGATTCTTCTGTCATCACCTAATAATACCTCTCCTTCTGACCCAATTCTCACTCACTTGCTTAAAATATCTGCTCATCTATCTCATCCTTCCTAACCTTTTTGTACAACTTGTCAATCCGCAACCGCACATTTCCTTCCAACTGGAAATGCGCCACTGTTCTCTCTCTTCAAAAGCAATCTCTCGACCCTTCACTATCATCATAGTACCGTTCTATCTCACTTCTCCCAACTCTCTCTAAACTCCTGAGCGTCTCGTTCTCAAGCAAGTTAATGCATATCTATTTTCTTCCAACTTGTTCCCTCCCTTCCAAGATGCTTTTCGCTCTAATCATTCTACTAAAATTGCATGTCTTAAAGTTTATAGACTTACTCATTTCGCGCGATCGAAAATTATGTAGTGTCATAGTTTCTCTTTATCTATCATCTGCAGTCGACATTGTTGATCACTCGATTCTTCTCCATCGTCTTCGTCATGATTATGGCTTCTCTTACACACTGTGGCTTGATTTTCTTCATATTTATCAAACCGTACTTTTCGCTTTTGTTCTAACTCTTCTCTCTCGCAAATTTCTTCCATCCCGTCCGGTGTTTCACAAGGCTTCGTATTAGGCCCTTTGATTTTCTCTCTTTTCGGTGATTTGTCTTCTATCTCTTATACATTTAATTTTCATTTTATGCAATATGCTGATGGCATTCATCTATGCTCACTCACCTGCTTATCCTTGCTTTCACGTCACCGTTCCACCTATTCTGAGCAACTCTTGCCTCCTGAACAGCATAGATTTTAAAATCGACATTCCACCAGCACCGCCCTGACCAAAGCTCAACTTACTATTTTTCACAATGATATCGTCTAATCTGCGGTTAATCTACTCAGTTTTTGGCAACTTTTCGAAAGCTTTCAATGCCATCAACTTCTCATTAAAAATCTTAATTTTTAATATCACATATCCAGAGCCTTTATCTACACATTACATTGTATATGTGTGTATTCAATTCTCGTTACCGAATGAAATGTGTATTTTTAATATCGTTTCTTTCTCCGTTCCAATCACTAATACAAAGAAGTCCTGCAAGATGATCCACTAAGTCTGCTCCTTTTCTCACTTTTTGATGGAGATTTAGCAGCTTACTTCAAATAAGTCCTGCAAGATGATCCACTAATTCTGATCCTTTTCTCACTTGATGGTGATTTAGCAGCTTACTTGCAAACGGCACCACCCACTCTAAAATCACTCGTTTCGCCGATTACCTACTAATATTTTCAGACTCTATTCGAATCGAACAATGCATACTTGCCCGACTCACCCTATACTGTATCGAAAACGACCTTACTGTCAACATTTTGAAGACCAAAGCCATCAAATTTCGCCATAAAGCACGCCTTTCTAATTCCAATAGACTCTCGGAAGACTATCAACCCATCGAATTCATCAACGTTTATAAATATATAGGCATTCATTTAACTTCCACAAAATCATTGTACACATATCGACCACATACACATATCGAAAACTTTCAGTTCTATCCTTGCACAATGTTCTGCGATTCTTTAAGGTTATACTAAAACCCATGATTACTTACGCCCTACCTACAATATGGCCCGCCCACTCAGGTATCCATTTTAAGCAATTAGATGCATGTAAGTGGCATGCTTCATCAACATGAAGCATGCTACTTACTTATTGGCATGCTTACCAACACCCTTGACCTAAACCAACTAATCTCAATGCTATTGTTAAGCCAGACAGTCGAGCAAGTGACCGGTAATTCAAAAAAGAGCAAATTAGTACATTTTAGTTTTCTGTTCCCATGCCGAAAAGCTCCAGTCGCATAATAAATATTATCAGATAACTATTTATTTGATAATATTTGATAAAATCTAATAAATTGCATATTATTTATTAATCAATTTACAAAAATTGACTTTTTATTTTAAATTTTAACTTTATAAATTATATAATATTATTTAAATAATTATTTGGTATAATTATTTTCTGTTCCCATGCCGAAAGGCTCTAGCTGCATAATAAATATTATCAGATAACTATTTATTTGATAATATTTGATAAAATCTAATAAATTTTATATTAATTATTTCACAAAAATTGAATTTTTATTTTAAATTTTAACTTTATAAATTATATAATATTATTTATAATATTATATCATATAATTATATGGTATAATTATTTATTATTCATCATTATTTATTTTATTCATCATTATTTATGTTATTCATCATTATTTTTAGTGTTAATCATGTAGACTCAGTTATTCAATCTAATTATACCAGTTTTTATTTCAATAACCATACAAAATCTCATACAATTATTTATTTTTTATTATTTATAATTATTTATCTTTATTTTAAATTTATGATATTTAATTAAGATATTTATCCTAAACAACTCTATATAACCTTGCAGCTTTAAATATACTTATCACGTTAATTTTCAAGATAAATAAACTGCCATATTGCCAGATTTCTCTTTAAAAATCGAAGTTTGCAGCTAACGCAATCTTCGATTTACTTAATGAAAGGCAACTGAAGATTATCAATAATGTCAGCATTGATGAATTTTTATAACATTAACGACATGAAAGCTGAAATACGATTAAGTGTTGAATTTACACCAAATGTAATAATATTAATCCGGAAGCCATAATTGTTAAGAGAATATAAATTCCTTCTTGCTCTTTTGTGATAAAATCAAGTTTATTTACGATGTAACCTGTCAATTAATCGACAATTTATATAAGAGGTAGTAAATATAGGAGGTAGTTTCCCGTCATAATAATTGACTTATTATAAAATTAAAAATAATTTATAAATATATACTGAGTATCGTTCTGCTGAACCGTCGAATTATCAATCCAAATTCTAGCCTCTTGTTGTTTAAATAAAAGGTAATTTCTTCATTTTACGATGTAAAATTTAGACATGGTGGATGGAAATGGATCAAACATTTGGATGACGTTAAAGGTCCAGTCAGCCTACAGCTACAAAATAATAGGTATCTAAAGTCATTTGATGACGGATCGATCAGTCAAGGAGATTTACACGATATTGGAGAAGGTCCTATTCCTCAAGAAATAATGACAGTTATTCCTATTGAAAACAGCAGTGGTTCTAAAACATTTGCATTTAAAACTGGATTCGGTAGGTATATCTCGGCAAAATTTATATCCGAAAATATAAGTGCACGTGCCGAGGCTATAGGCTTGCAGGAGCAATGGCGTTGTAAACCGGCGAGCAAAGAGGCTAATGGATATTATTTATTCGTAGTTGATAATGTATCGTTGTCTGAACAGCAGCCAATACGAATACGCAATTATGAAAATGATCGTCAGCAAGATCAATCAACAAGTGGTCGCGATAAAAACGCTAGTGGCGAAAAGGGAAATGCTTCAGGAAGCGAAGCAACTAAGAATCTTCGTCAATTTGAGGAAAATCAAGTACGTCTTTATCAGAAATTTCAAGACAAAAAGCTTCGTCTTAACCCCGGTGCAGTTGATGACTTGAAATACGCTAAAAAACAAGGAACTTTACATGAACGTTTGTTAGACAGAAGAGAAAAAATGAAATCAGACAGATATTGTAAATAATCAATTATTTACAGAGTATCTTTTGAGCGATGTATATATTCTCGAAGTTTTCCGTATACAGTTCCACATGATCTCCCTATAAATAAATTTTAATTTTACATGTTTTAATTATCATTTTAATTTTACCTAGAATAAGATCGCATATTGATCGTTTCGCAATAGTTATGTTGCTGTAGCTGCCTAATATGTGGATTTTTCTAAAACCGCCAAATAGAACAACGCGTTTTCAGTTGACTTTTTAGAAATTGTTTCTAATTAAAAATGTTTAACAAGTAAAATTAAAATTAAAAGTTTTAAATATAAATTAATATAAATATATTTTATATCTCATTTGTTATCTAAATGAGATATAAGTTGTGACTTATTTAAACTCACAACTTACGATATTAACATAATAAAAATTAACAACAACAAAAAATCAACTTGTCCAATTGACAATTAATCAATTGTTAATTGATTAGCTAACTGAGTCTACGTATTTTATGCAGTATATAAATGAAAGATGATTATCAACTATTAATTTATGTAATTAATCAAGAATTTTATGAAATTAGAGTTGTGCAAGAATTTTATGAAATTCTTGCACAACTCCTTCAGATTAGCACTAATTTGAATTCTTGCTTCGAGCGAATGCCTAGCCTTTTTCAAGTATCTCAAAAGTTAAAGAAAAAATGAACGAACTTACCAAAGAACAAAGAATCATTTTACAGGATTTAAAGGAAACATCAAAAAATACATCAAAAGAATTATACGCAGTCAATTGACAAAGAATCAGATACACTACTGTTCATACTATACAGACAAGGAATGATTCAAATATATCAATAACATATTTTTCAATGTCAAAATCAGACAAAATTTATTGTCAATAATTCTATATTAGGAATAGAGGAATTAAAATCAGATGATTATTCTCTATTAATTTATGTAATTAATCAATACACTAGATATCTTGAAAGATCAATATTACCAACAAAATTTCTAAATTAAGTGATATGGTCAAATAAAGGTATTATGAGCATTCTATTGTACCAAATTACGAAAATGACTCAAAGAATCAATTGACCTTTCATATAAGTTATATTCAGAAAACAACAAGTCGGTGGTTTGTGGTTTGATAATATATTGATAAAATGAACCACTGTACAACCATAAAGAAAGAAAGTACAAACGTCTACAGAACTGGCTTTGGAAAGAAAATTTTTGCGTAAATACATCGATCTAAATTTTAAAATAATTATTAAACAACCGCGATTTATTTCTTACAAACGGCCAAGTAAAATAGACCTATTGAAAAAAAGATAGATTACAACTTATTTAAATTAATTAGCTTATTTCATACATTAAAAATATTGCGTTTAATTAATTACCCTTTAATGATATCATATTCCTATTTTTGTAACAAATTAAAATTATTTTAAATGATTTGGGAGTTGATCGAGAAATTATTATAGATATTCTATGGCATTTATGGGCAGATCTTTTAATAAAAATAATATTATTATTGTGTTGATTTATATATTTTACTATTTTCTGCTTGATGTTATTTTTATAGTAACCTAGTTTAAAATATGTATCTATTAAATTATTTTAATGATTTTGAAGTCAATATCATTACATATTGTTGCAATTCTTAAAATTTCATTAGTTAATGTATTATTAAATCAGCTAACTGAGTCTACGTATTTAATATAATTATAAAATAAACAAAACATATTAATGCTAAATCAAAATTTAATAATTAAATAATAAAATTAATAATTGCTTTTAGATGTTCTATAATTTAAATTTTCTATAATTTAAATCAAGTTAAAAAAAATGAAATTTAAAATAAACGTCATTTTTATGAATTGAGTAATAATATTACTCAATTAATAATATTACTCAAGTAATAATATTTATATTATATAATAAATAATTAAATTTCATAAAATTATAAATAATTTTTATAAAAGATTTTCTATAATTTAAATTAAGTTAAAATAAAAGATTGAAATTTAAAATAAAAATCATTTTTATGAATTGAATAATAAATAATAGATGATGTATCAAAATAAGAATTAGAGGTCATCAGGAGGAACTCCTATGCTATCAGGTTTCGGCCTTTTTTCTTCTACCCAACATAGCAGCGGGGCCAAATACGTGTTAAGGACGTATTTCCTCTGATTAAATTTAATTATATAGTATCTTATTCTATTACAAAGTATATTATTTATTATCCATAAAAATATCACTGTATTTATATTTAAATCAAGCTAAAATATAAAATTTAAATTTAAATTAAAAATCAATTTTTATGAATTGACTAATAAATAACAGACGATGTATAAGAATAAGGATTATAGGTCACCAGGAAGAATTGCTATGTTAATAATTTTCGGCCCATATTCCTCGACACAACATAGCAGCAGGGACAAATACATGATATTGACGTATTTCCTTTAATGAAATTTGATTATCTAGTATTCTATTCTAATGCAAAGCATATTGCTTATTACCCATGAATATTTTCGGCTTGATAGTTTAAATTGATTTTTAATAATATTGTGTTAAATATCAAATTAAATTAAATTCAAGGAATTTGATTTAATTGCATGAAGGGTAATAAAAAGATTGATATATTACGGAAATATGTTAATTCCTAACTTTTAATCATAATAATAAATAATAAAATAATAATAAATTTAATAATATTGGCAAATTGATGTATCGAAATCGTCAAAGAAGGTAGTTACTAGTGAGGGATATCGAGCCGACACTACCAAACGAAGCCAGAGGCAAGCGACCTTACCGATCCATCTTGAAAGTCTTGGTGTTTACCAGTCATTGGAGGCTGCCATTCCTGCGTTCGGTTCATCCATAAACGACAAAATGGGACTGAAGAAGATATTGCTGATAAACTGTCCGCCGTTAACTCTTAGCCCTTCAAAATTCGACTGGGAAAATACCACAAATCATTGGAACGAGGAGTTTCGGACCACCATTCAATAGGATAAAATATCTCAAAAACAGTGGATTGCCGAACACTACGAAGACTTGTCGAGGAAGCACGAACAACTGAATCTATAGCCCGATTTATCGCAGTAGCATCAAAGTGGTTCGGGGCGTTCCTTGAAACACTACCGATCACATCCGTCGGCACACGACTTAATGACCGATTTATTTCTATCGCCGTGGCGGAGGCTCGGTGTTCAATGCTTTCAACTTATCAGTGTATTTGCGGAGTGTCGGTTCCGCTACCTCGAGATATCGCTGCCTCAGGATCGTCGTCCAGACTAGAACCGGCAGACTTAGCGCGAGACGATGGCAAACGACCCGATGGTGCGAATCTTATGTCATGGAAAGCTGACCGCACACTCGTTTGGAATTTCACTTTTCCGAACACCCTGGCCGCCAATCATGCCGCACATGCAATATCTTCTGCTAGCGCTGTTGCAGCCCACGCGGAGCAGCTCAAACGAACCAAATACAGCTGCCTCGAGGATCCACAGTATTCGTTCGTCCTCATCGCCATCAAAACACATTGACTCAATCGCTTCTGCGTTTTTGAGACAGCTTGGTTTGAGGTTGGATCTGACAACAGAAGATAAACGCGCATTCAGCTGGCTCTTGCAACAAATCAGCGCAGCCGTGCAATAAGCGAATGCGGTATCCTTTTTAAGGTCGGCCGGAGATCCCTCCTTAGGCAACTACTTTCTTTGATGATTTCTATACATCTGAAGTTTCTATTGTCAAAAATACAATAAATGTATTTAGGCTATTTTCGTTCAGATGCATGTTTTTATGTATAATAAAACGGCAAAAATGAACAGCACTGAACATCTGCTGTAAAAACTAAACATATGTTCAAAATTTCATCATTTAAGACTTTTTATAAATAGTTGTCAACGAAAAACGTTGCTACATTTTTTATTATACTTTAATTATATCCATATATTTATATTTGGTATTGCGCATTATTGATTCTATATTATTATTCTATTAATCAATACATGCATAGTATAAATACATGCATTAATTCTATGCATGTATTCTTCAAGATGATCTAACGAGTTATTTTAAATCATAATGAAATCGTCTATGTAGTGCACATTGTAATTATACGGGTGTAATTGGATATTGCGAAAAAAAGATTTACTTGTATAGTTATTAAATAAAGAGCTGCAAACACCGGGAAAACGGGTGTACCCATTCCGCATTCGATTTTTTGAATGTATAACTTGTCATCGAATTTGAAGACTGTTTTTTTTTCAGGACAACTATTATGAGACTTGCATCATTGTAGTTTCTGTATAACTTGCTTTAAGTAAAAACAACTTCGCGTTTATTTATCCCCCATAGGAATTGCAGTGTACAATGACTGAACATGTGAACATGGCTGAACATGTTAATAATATCCAGTCATTGTTACATTCTATGATCTAATGTAGGAATTAATATGTTGTGTAAATGCCTCAATCATGCCTATGTCGATGGTACGATTCGTTCAAAGAACATTTTGTTAGTCTAGGATAATATGTAAAAGTTACCTGATTTACTATTGTGTGACATACGTTTAGCTCTTAATCGTTCATCATCGGTATTTTTCTCTACACTCTTTTACATCAGATTTTTTACGATATAGATTTTATGCAGTAGCCAGGTCGTACACATCTATGCTAATTGCCTTTCGGCTTCTTGAACTAGTTTAATCTACCCCTTATTTTTATTTGCTTTTCGAACAACCATGGACTTATCTGAACGTATGCAAGATATATTTTTAGACAGTGCGCGATGCAATTTCTGACGTTTTACTAAACAGGGAAGAACTAAATATTTTCAAACCGTTTGGTCTCTAAATTTTGTTTTGTAGCAATCAATGTGCATGGATAATTTTTTGGCTACACTCAGGATGGTTCAATCTAATGAACAGAGAAAATTAATGTTCTTATCGAGATCAATCTTTCAAAGAAAGTTTTTTTTTATTGTTTTATGTTTTTTATCTTTTTAAGCTTCGAAATGCATAAAGTACGCGGATGACATTCCTATAATTATATCTCAACCAGATATGTCTTCGTCGAATTTAATAGCTGCATATGAAATAGATAATCTAATAAAATGGTGTGAGGAAAACTCACTATCTGTTAATCGGAATAAATCCAAAATAATCCGTTTTACATTTCGCGGAAAAAACACTTATCAGGACTACTTGATCACAATTTAATGAGTTGAGAATATAGAAATATTAGGTATGCATTATGCAGCTAATATGCAATGGGCTAGGCGTATACATAATATATCACGCAAATGCGCATCGAGTTATTTTTCGTAAGGAAATTGAAATACTTAGGTGCAGCATCATCACAACTAAAACTTATACTTCAACTATCAGATATCTTATAACTTACGGATATCCGTGTTTTTGCTCACACAGCGAGCGTGACGGAGCTAAATTGGATAGTGTTCGTAAGTATGCGGAGAAGATTTGTGGAGTGAAGTTGACGCCGGTGATGACAGTATTTCAAAACACAATACTTAAAATATCTACTGATTAAGAGTTGATACATCAGCTTCAAGAAAACAGCGTAGACGACGATTTTCGATGGTTGGAAACGACTCGAAATTTAAGAAACACTTATGTTCATGCACCGATCGCGAAGACAGAAAATTTAAAAATGAGTTTTTATATCAAGGCCTTAAGTATATTTGAAAAAACATGTACATTTTTGTTGGTATTCATTTATTTCTACATTATTTTTGTTGTTGTAACATTTTTATTTTTGTCGTTGTGTGAGCAAAGATATCTGCACACTACTGTTTTTGCAAATAAAGGAGTCATTCATTCATTCATTCATCTTTAATAGAAGATGTAGCAACTATTAAAAATCGTTGCTACATTTTTATAATGTAGAACAATGTCATTTTTAAAATGACTTAAAATTCTTTATAAAAATAAAGAATTAAATTATTATAACTATAAATAATAAACAATTGATATATAAGATTTGATATAATTTATATCAACTAATAATTTTGAAATAATAATTGTGAATAATTAAAATTAATTATGGGTTGATTAATTATAGAAATACTAGAAAATAATTCCAATTAGTTATAATTATTAATAATTAGTTATTTACTTCGCGAATAGGCGACTACGATGGTACGACAGCGTTCTTCGCCCAAACGAACATCAACCATCAATAAGGCCCATTGGCGTGCCGGTGGAATAATAAAATATTCGAATAATAAATCATCGTATAAATAATATACGATGTATTAGAAAAATGATTAGATGTCAGGAACTGCTGTTTTATCATGTTTCGACCCCTATTCCCCGACCCAACATAGCAGCGGGGCAAAACACGTGTTAATGACGTATTTCCTCTGATTAAATGTGATTACCAAGTATCTTATTCTAATACAAAGTATATTGTATATAAAAATAAAGAATTAAATTATTATAACTATAAATAATAAACAATTGATATATAAGATTTGATATAATTTATATCAACTAATAATTTTGAAATTATAATTGTGAATAATTAAAATTAATTATGGGTTTATTAATTATAGAAATACTAGAAAATAATTCCAATTAGTTATAAAATTACAATTACTTACCAATTTAATAAATTTATAAATTAATTTATTAATTAAATAAATAATACAATAAACTATTTATTGATTACAACTATTTTCCAAGATATAATTATTTAAAGATTATCAATAATATTTACAAAACTAGATTTTTTCGATTAAAAGTTTATTGGACAAAGTTAATGTTTTTTGTTTCTATTATATCTAAACGTTTCCTATATATGCATACTTTTCAATAAAATAATATATAAAACATTTTCTTTATTTTTACTAATTCAGTGTACAAGAAAAAACGGAATTAATTCCTCTAAGACGAAATAAGATAAACTTTATAGTTTTTAATCTTATCTTATGTTTGAGTTAGCATAAGATTTAATGAAAATGGTTTACAATTATAATAATCATTTAATATCTAAAATTGCATCTTACTTATCAGCCAAAACGATTCTAGTTTTTGTGCTGTTTTCAATTGCATACTTTGTTCTTCCATCCTTACCAGCAAGTCGACCAATAGCTCTGGAAAGATGATCTCCTTTCAAACGTTTCACTAAATGGAAATAATTACAATTGAATTATTACAACTGAATACTTTAATACCATCCGTAATTTCGAAAGATTGAATGAACAAATCATCGAGACGAATTAAAGCAATAGCATCCTTAATATGTAAACAAAATTACATCAATAACAAACAATCGTAGTTTAAAATCCAAGCTGATATATTCCGTCGGTGACTTAGTTCATTTAAAGCTCAAAATTTATAATGTCAGACATTTGTAAGATTTGAAAAATATTCTTTATACCAAAATATTCTTTCATCGGCTAATTATAGCTCGTGGTATAATTAAAAAAAAGTCTTTATATAAAACTGATACGCCAACTTTAAATATCTTTAGTTGTAAACTACGTTATAAACGAGTTGTATATTTTAAAGTAATATCGATAACTTAATTAAACGCATCATTTATTTCATACTCATTTAGTAATTTGCTATTCATAGATTGTTGACGCTTTGTCCTGAAAGATTTAATATGATATTTCATTAACTGAAAGGTAACAGTTTATTATTTTACGAGCTATCATTTTGCGTTAATTTCAGAAGTGTATTACTTACTATAATAAAGTGAATAAACAAGTGAATCAACTCTAATGTCGTTTATTCGTACGTTTTTAGTAAATATTTAAGAAATCAAGGTTAACAAAACGATTTAGATTTGTATTAGAACAAATTACTGTGGAAATAATAAATGTATTATTTCTTATTAGATGTTCCAGTACAAACTGGACCATATTATTTAGGATTATAACAACTTTTAGATAATTTTTTATCTCATAAAATATTATATTCTATGTATAATAAAATAAAATATTATATTACAATATAATATTATATCTTATATATAATGTGAGTTGACCACAATAATCAACTCTCCACTGACCGGATGAGTTTTCATTGCCGGGTGCCGTGTGACCGGGTCGTTGTATGAAGACAGCTAAAGAGGCATCAACATTGGAAGCGGACTAGCCTCCATGTATAAATGTGGAATTTCAGCTCGCTGGCGGAGAAGGAATTATAATTAGTTAGAGAGATTATTCGCTTTGGTCTAGAAATAGTCGGAGTGACGTCTCTTCACTATTCTGGAAGTGAAACTAAACTTTTGGATCAAGCTTGAATCTTGGACTATTCGGAAGTTACCAACGGAAGCTACGGCAGGGGTTGTAGGGATACTTACAAGTCCCCGGTTGTCGTTAATATTTTATATAATATTAACAGTATAATATAATATTATAAAATATTATATAAAATATTATTATAAAATAATATTATTTTATATAATATAATATTTTATTACATATAATATTAAGCTCCCTTTATATTAATTATTATTAATTATATATTAATATTAACTCCTATATATTAATTAATTAACTCCTATATAATTAATTATTTCTGCAATAAGAAATAATTGCATAATTAATTCTAATTTTTTAAAAAATAAATAAACGTTTTATTACTGATAAAATCAATACCTGTATTTCAAATCCAAGAGCAAACGCACGAACAAAGTCTTCAGCCTTTTGAAGTAACTTGTTGTCTTTATCACCATCAGTACATCTTATCTCAACAAATCGTTTCCTAGTATTAAATCGAATCTGTAACTTGAGTTGATCGACCACTGCCGAATAAATTTTCATCCAATTTTCTCTCAACGGTGTGTAACGATTAGGAGGTATCCAAACAACGCGAGTGCCAGCTTCCTATGAAAAATAAATAAGGACTTTAAGATAACAATATTTTATTTAATAAACATAAATTAGAGTTTTTCAATAATCAATAAATAGCTAAATATACCTGAATTAATAGCCTAAATCAGCAGTTAATCAGATAAATAATGTTAAACTCATAAGCGTTAATGCAAAAATTAATAAAAAAAGCAACACATTTTTATTTTACAAAAGGTTTTTTGCGTGAATAATTATATTTGGTAAAATATAATAAGCGGAGCATAAAAAATATTATCAGGTAAACGTTGAAAAAATTGAAGTATTAAAAGTTTAATATATTTGAATGATATTAATATTGAAGAATGATATTCGATGACATTGTGAATTACCTGCAAATTAAAGTTAAGTTAATGAAATTTGAATTTAGAGATTTGCATAAGTGTCTCGAATAATTTATTTTTATTAATTTCAAATAAAATTTTAAATTGTTTAAATTGACAATAAAATGCGGAAAGTCATTTAATTTTTGTCATTTCTGACTTTTCGCATGAATCAAGTTTAATACAGTTTAATTCATAATAGATTTTTTAAACTTACAAAAATTTTATCTAGCTAGGGAACAGAATTGCAAATTAAATCACTTAACTGACAATAAAATTAGTATTTACGAAATATAAAAAAACTTAACTAGAACCGATTAAAAAAACGAAACTGTACATTTTATTATTTAAAAGAAGTTATGATAATATGGTATTTTATGAACAGATTCGTGTATAGTATACTTTGTGGAACTACAAGGTACTTTATCATTTAAAAGAAGTTACGATAATATGGTATTTTATGATCAGATTCGTGTATAGCAGAGGTGACCAACTCGTGGCGCATTGGACGATGTATGATGGCGCATTATCTTTTAATAAAGACGGGATTTTTCTTATAAAGTTGTTAATAAAAATTTTCAGTTATTTTACGATTATTTCCAAAAGTTAGTTTGGACACTTTACTTATTAATGAAAACAAAATTGTATATTTTTTCAACATTTTTGATTGAAAAGGGTAAATATTTGAAAAATGTGTGGGTTCTTCAACAAATAATTGGCGCATTCTCTGTAATGGAAATTAGCGCTTCATCGAAAAGTGTTGGTCACCTCTGGTGTATAGTATACCTTGTAGAACTTTAGGGGAATATGAAAGCCTCTTAAATTCCCTCGAAGTTGCATCATTTTTTATCAGATTGATGAGAACTGATAGTCAAAAGTTTCATATTTTTGTGTAACATTAATTCCCTTCATTAATATTTCCACAGATATGGATTTTTGTCATTCTTACTATGCCACCTTACATATTAAACTTATAGTACTTACATTAGACACGGGTTTACTTTCTTCATTAAGAACATCATTTGCGTCTTTCATGTCATCGTCTTCGATCTTCTTCGGTCGTTTGCGTTTGACTTCGATAAATTCATCATCGCAAGCCTGTTCAACCAAATTTGAATCTATCACTTCCGTCATCTATTTACAAACATATCAAGCAATTATTCAGAATACTACTTTATAAAATATAACTTTAATTTAAAAAAGACTGTACCAAATGCTTAACGAATGTGAAAACAGCTAAGAATATGGGCAGACCAAAATGGTAAACTAATATTTTTGTGGTTGTTTGAATCCTATCAGCATCACTGTACACTAAAATCAGCGTGGGTGGACCTCATCAGCAGTGAGCCCACGACTACATTTAGTTTCGGTCCTTTTACTGCTTCTGCTGATTCCTTGTCGTCGGAATGCTGGTTTATATTTGACTTATATACCAAATTACACAGTTAATGTGTTCTATATTTGGTGTGGGCGGTAACTAATATTCGTAATTCGAATCCACCACACACCGATTTTTTACTGCCCACACCAAATCAAATATAGAACACATTGATTGTGTAATTTGCTATATAAGACAAATATAAACCAGCATTCCGGCGACAAGAAATCAGCAGAAGCAGTAAAAGGACCGAAACACGAAATGTAGGCGTGGGCTCATTGCTGATGAGGTCCACCCACGCTAATTGTAGTGTACAATGATTCTGATAAGATTTAAACAACCATACGAGGATAATATCAAACCGATCAATGAAGAATAGTGGCTCGTGTAAGCAATATTTACAATAGTAAAAAGACAGCTTACGGTTTACTGTCCAGTGAACATTTCGTATAAGAACGGTATAAAAAATCGGTGTGTAATGGATTCAAATTGCGAATATTAGTTACCGCCCACATCAAATATAGAGCACATTAATTGTGTAATTTGGTATATAAGCCAAATATAAACCAGCATTTCGGCGACAAGGAATTCAGCAAAAGCAGTAACAGGACCGAAACACGAAATGTAGGCGTGGACTCACTGCTGATGAGGTCCACCCACGCTGATTGTAGTGTACAGTGATGCTGATAGGATTCAAACAACCATACGACGATAATATCAAACCGACCAGTGAAGAATAGCGACTCGTGTAAGCAATATTCACAATAGTAATATTTTTTAATTGAAATAGGTACATGCTTGTTTCACAAGCATGTTTTTTCTCTGTCAGAAATACTGAAACTGTGTATTATTAGTACGACCTTATCATTTTATTTTTTTGCTTTTTTTCAAGCAAGTTTTATGAAGTTTTGATAAATTCATATTGTATTTTTGATAGCATCAATGTGCATTATCTCCATTGTCTTATTGGTTCTCAAAATTAAATTTAAAAAAGGGAAAGTGTGCATCCCAAGGTGTTTACACTTTAAAATGAAAACTGCTTCACGTGATCACGTTTAAGAGACAAGGTAATGACCAATAACTAGGTTGCGTAGCACGTGGAGTGAAGGTGGTAGATCTTTATAGATCTTGTTCCAGCCTGCAACCGCCTTAAGCAAGGCAGCCCCCTGTCAGATGCTACTGGATGGCCCGTTGTAAGTTTAGTCTGAGTCAACTAAACTAGGTGGCGACACCGAAAAAGCAACGTTAAAAATTATGACTTAAAAGTTACATGTACTCAACCAGATTGGAAAAATACGTAAGTACTAATGATTTCAATTTTAGATATTTTAAATGTAACAGAAAAAATTGAATAGTTTGTGATGTTATAAAGAATAATAATTGTATCGTAAGTAATACGACAAACACATGTTTTTCATTAAATATTAATAATAATTGTAACTGCAATACCGCAGGTGTAGTGTATCTAATACAATGTACATGTGGATTGCAATATATAGGAAAAACATATCAAATGTTAAAAATTAGGTTTAGGAAACATATATAATATACAGCATAATAGTCAATCTATATTTCATAAACATATGAGATTAATAGGACATGATATTAAAAACTGTAAATTATTTATTTTAGAACATATTATCGAAGAAAACATTTCAATATTAAATCAAAAACTATTAGAAAAAGAAGATTTTTGGATTAAAACGCTTAATTCCATGTACCCATTAGGATTGAATGACGTGGTACAAGGAATTGGCAGAAGTAGTATAATACATAATAAACAACTATATTATAATAATCCGGTTAAACGCAAACCAAGAAGTCATGGTGATAAAAGGAATAGGAAAAAATAGAGTTAAAAATATTAAAAAAGATATGTATATAAATGAACAATTAGAAATATTAAAACAACTTTTAAGAGATAATAAGCTAAAAGATCTTTATGTAAATATAAGAAGTTTTTCTAAAGATATCATTTGTTCAATAAATCAAAAATTAATTAACGACTATGATAGGCTAAGTTGTATAATAGACAGTTATTGTAATACAAAATACTATAATCGTACAATAAATGCTGATAATAACAATAGAAAATATACATTAACCATAAACTTCATTAATAAATGTATAGATAACATAAATATAGCAGAACTTTTAAATAATTATAAAAGTAAAGAAATAATAGGGTCGGATTTAAGTAAATATATTCCTAAAATAAGGTATAAACTCATACCACCATTAGGACGAAAAATTTGTAATTATAATAAAGAATTAAAATCAATATATAACGATAATATTAGAAACAATGGAAACAGAATGCAATTGTAAAAGTCTTAGTTTTGATAAAATAAATGAACATATATGTACCCATAATCTAGAATTAATTGAAAATTGTGAATTAAGAAAGCTGCTATCAAAAGGGTATAAATATAGATTAAATAATAAAAACGACAAAAATAAAATTTAAATAATAACTTAAATGCTTACTTAGGCAAGCTGATTAATAGTGAAAGCTCGAATATATCTAAGATAAACATTTGGAAAGATTATATATTTGATAAAATTGAAAATAAAATGAAAATAACAAACAATTAAATAAGGTAAGATAAAATTAATAAAGATATGTATACAGAACTTACCAAATTAAAGGATAACTATATAATAACAACTATTGATAAAGCTAGTAATAACTTTGTCTTCATATGCAAAGAGCTATACTTATAATTTAAATGTAAATCCAACATATGAACGTAGTGAGTTGAGTTTAGAAACAATTATTACAAATCACTGTTCTATAATAGATAAAAAGGATATAAAGTTTGAATCAGATAATAAAACTATACCTATATTATATTGGAATCCAAAATTACATAAAAATCCAATAAAATCTAGGATTATATGTAGTGCGTTTAAATGTACATTAAAACCACTTTCTGTCTATATGAATAAAATACTTAAAGTAATTAAAGCACACTTTAAAAAATATTGCAAGGTAATCGAAATTAATACTGGTATAAAACACTATTTCAGTATTAATTCTACAAAAGATTTTTAGTACAGACAAAAGGAATAAATTTTCAAAATATAAATGCATACGATTTTAGTACGCTTTATACAAATCTAGATTTAGTAGATATTAAAGAAGCGTTAGTAAAATTAATTAACCTTATATTCGGAAAAAGATATACATATATATGTTATAATAATTATAACGCCTATCTAACAAAAATTAAACCATCAAGTAAATATAAATATATGGATAAAATTGAATTAATAGAATCCTTAAATATTTTGATAAATCAAAATTATTTAAAAGTAGGGACATATGTATTTAGACAAGTAAAAGGTGTTCCAATGAGTGGTAATATTAGCCCAATTACAGCTGACTTGTTTTTAAGCTTTATAGAATATGAATTTGTTCATAACTGTGTAAAAACTAAATCAAAATTATATAAAGATATGAAATATATGTTTCGATACATTGATGATATATGTGTATTTAACTCTAATAATTTTTATTCTATTAGTGAACAAATTTATCCAGATAAGCCTTATTATTAACAAAACCAATATTAATGATAAATGTGTATATCTAGATATGAACATTTAATTAAGATTAACTAAAACTACTATTAATTTATATCGTAAAGATGACATATTTAAATTTACAAGAAACATATTTTTGCATGAGTATTCATACATACCATATAATATAAAATATAATACTTTAAATAATGAAATTTTAAGAATTCCAGCAATATGTAATGATATTGACTTTCTTACAATCATTTAAATAATTTAATAGATGCATATTTTAAACTAGGTTACTATAAAAATATCATCAAACAGGAAATAGTAAAATATATAAATCAACGCAATAATATTAAAATTAAATTTAAAATCATTAGCGGAAAATGTTTATGAATAATAAATAATATACTTTGTATTAAAATATCATAAAATATATTCAAATATATTCGATACGTTGATGATATATGTGTATTTAATTCTAATAATTTTTATTCAATAAGCGAACAAATTTATCCAGAAAGCCTTATTCTTAATAAAACCAATATTAATGATAAAGAAGGTGTATATCTAGATATGATCATAAAATTAACATTAACTAAAACTACTATTAATTTATATCGTAAGTATGACATATTTAAATTTACAAGAAACATATTTTTGCATGAGCATTCATGCATACCATATAATATAAAATATAATACATTAGATAAAAACATGGAGAACTTCCTTCAAACATTGGAACAAAATTAAACTCACAAGCGGGAATTTTTTATGGTGAAATACTGAATTATTATTGTTATTATTATCTGAGTTTATTTATTAATTAAATCCCTTAGCCGCCATGAGTGATTGGGATTATAAACAACAAGAGACGACAAAGAAACACGATAAGTGTCAATAAATAAAAGTGTCCAAATCGTTCAATTCGCAGAGAGTCATATGTTGCATAATTCGATAGTCCACAGTTGTGTGCGTGTAGCATTTTAAAGCAAGACTTATTGCAAAATCTACACACACAGCTAGCCTTTCAACGGTGGCAAGCAATCAATTCATACAAAATTTTCCATGATAACCATGTAAAGAATATCGCATTACAAATGCTTTTTAAAAATGCACGGTGGCCTTTGCTGAGAGTGCAGGAGCTGATAAATGTTGTCAATCTACGCTTCTACATTTTTGTGCCCAAATTTCAGTATGACGAACATATTTGGGCGTCTTTTCAGGACTAAATGCTTTAAAGAATTTATATGACAGTGGTGATTGTCTCGTAATGACTGATAGTGTAGACAACGAAGTTTTATTTGATAACCCGAAATACTTTTTAATGAAGGTCCATTTTATTTAGTCGATGCATTGCAAATTAGCAATGGTCGATACTCTACAAAAGGCAGCAATACCATAACTTATCTTAGAAGCTAACTTATGTGGAAAACCTTGATATCTGTGTCAAAACAGAAGCGGGTTAACAGGGTGAGTGATGCGGAAGCGTGAACAATCAATATTAGCGATATGATCTGCAAATGTCCAGCGTGAAATCAAGGATTAACCAAGATAACTAAATCGAGTTACAAACTCTAAAGATTCTGACTTGTATATGAACTAATCACGACGAGACATGCGACCGCCTGCGCGGAATTTTATCTTAGTCTTCTCTGTATTTATAACTAGGTCATTCCTCTCGTAAAAGGTATCAAGATGATTCAAACTGAACTGGATATTATTAGGATAGGACAAAATGATGACTAAATAATCCGCATACAGGATACAAACTTTACAAACAAAAGATAAACTTTTGCATAAGTAATTTCCGATCTTTGTTGTCAAACGCTTTAGTAAAATCAGCAAATAAAAAGAGAAAGATGTAAAAAAGATCATCTTCCTCTTTACACCTTCTAATGAAGGTGTAAAGAGGAAGATGATGCTGTATAGCGTTCAGAACAGATGCTCGTAGTTTTTCAAAAACGGTTACAGTTGACCAGGATGTGCGAAATCCTTGTTGTCCAACCAGAATTATCATATTTAGAAAGACGACGACTAAATGTAGCAGCAAAGATTTTGAATGCTTGGCTAAAGAGAAAGATTGCTCTATAATTATTTAGACATCGGGATTCCCTTTCTTAAGTAACATTTTCAGTGTCACCCTTTTCCATATTCTAGGAAATTTCTGACTATACAATACCAAATTAAATAATGAAACCCAATAATTCCCCAAAACTGAGAATGAAGATTTCAGATGCTCACAAGCATCTAAAATCCAATACTATTATGAATAGTATTAATAATACTGCCAGATACAATTAGGCAATACGTTTTCTTTCGTCTGCTAGTCGTCCTCTGCATCCAGCAGTGGGAGGGATCTGGCACTGAAAGAACTTGCTAAATTAAAGGATAACAAAATAAAAACAACTATTGATAAAGCTAGTAATAACTTTGTCTTCATATGCAAAATGTAAAAGCAACATAATAAACGTAGTGGTTTGAGCTTAGAAACAATTATCCCAAGTCACTGTTCAATATTGAATAACAATGTATATTGAATAACAATGTATAAAGTTTGAATCAGATAATAAAACTAATATTATATTGGAATCCAAAATTACATAAAAATTCATTTCAAATATAACAAACAGTTTGTCATAAAAAGCTAATTCGCATATAATATACGAAATCAGTGCATACTTGGACGGACATCATATTACTACGGCGAACAATAATAAGGGACTACCATTAATGTCTGTAATAGTATAAACTTTTACAGTTAGACTATCATATCACTCGGGATGGTAAAGCCAACAAGTCTATAATAAAATGCCAATCACTTGCTCACCGAGTTCAATGTGAGCAAGTGATAAAGTTAAGAAAACTTGCTTATTATAAAGTAAGTGATTAAGTGAGTGATAAAGTAAGTGATTACGTGATAATCACTTAACTGAGGTTTCTTGTTTTGTTCATTAAAGTAATAATTATAAATATTTATATATTAAAAAGAATTTATATAAGTCAGAATTCTTATGAATTGATTAATTGTGTTGCTGTAATATTTCACAATTTTCTTAACTAGTATTGACCTTAATATGTAAAAAAAGTTTTTATAAATGGAGTAATGAATATTCACTGACCTATCAAGAAAGGTTACTAATCGATAATTAATAATGCAACTTAATGCAGTAATATTAAATGCGTGATATGTTTAAAAGTTACCAAATATGACATGATTTTTTAATTCTTCACTAAAGAAAAGAATTGACATACATTATAGCATAGGCATTTGATTTTAAATGCTACATGATATTTTTATTTAATACAAGATTTACACTTAAGTTCAATGGCTACTTTAATTGTATTTTATCGCCATTGTGAAATTAGTAATTCACATGTGGAAATTATAAATTTCTATTTGATAATTTGCATATTTTTAATTTTCATTATTAATTTTCCAAAATTGATAATGAAAATTAATATGGAAATTAAAAAAAATTGAAAATCACGATAGCTTAATTGCGCAAACTTCGGAATTTTAATAAACTCAAAAATCAAATATTCAGCTACAATATCCGCAAATCAAATATATTTCAAATTAAATTTATAAGTTCCTTCTGATAAGCACTTATCCAAATTATGATATACCATAAACTTTATAATAAATTCTGATATATATATATATATATATATATATATATATATATTCAAATATATAATAAAACTTAGGTTCATATGTAGTGCTTTGAATAACTTTGTCTTAATATGCAAAAAGCTTTATTATGATATACTAATGAAAGAGGTTAATTCTAATGATTTAAATGTAAATCCAACATATGAAGGTAGTGAGTTGAGTTTTGAAACAATTATTACAAGTCACTGTTCTATAATGGAAAAAGGGTATAAAGGTTGAATTAGATAATAAAACTATACCTATATTATATTGGAATCCAAAATTACATAAAAATCCAATAAAACCTAGGTTCATATGTAGTGCGTTTAAATGTACATTAAAACCACTTTCTGTCTATATGAATAAAATACTTAAAGTAATTAAAGCACACTTTAAAAAATATTGCAAGGTAGTCAAAATTAATACTGATATAAAACACTATTTCAGTATTAATTCTACAAAAGAATTTTTAGAAATTATTTTAAGAAAAGATATACATATATATGATATAATAACTACAACGCCTATCTAATTAAAATATCATCATCAAATAAATATAAAAATATGAATAAAATAGAATTAATAGAATCCAAATTATGATATAAACTTTATAATAAATTCTTAAATATATACAATAAAACTTAGGCTCATATGTTGTGCTTTTAAATGTACATTAAAACCACTTTCTGTTTGTATGAATAAAATACTTAAAGTAATTAAAACACACTTTAAGAAATATTGTAGGGTAATCGAAATAAATACTGATATTTCGCTATTGTGTATATAATAGACACTATGTTTATACACTATATAGGGATAGTGTATAAACACTATGTATATATAGATATATAATTCAAACCACTTTCTGTTTATATGAATAAAATACTTAAAATAATTAAAGCAAACTTTATTATGGAGAGTTTAATATCGTCAAATTTTTAATGACAATATGTTATCAAATGTCAGAACAAGAACAACGCATAAAATGTGTTAAAATATGTTTAATTTCGACATTGTTCTATTAAAACAATTGTTTTTTGTCATCTGTAGAATATTTAATAAATTTTATTTTTTATCACTGACATATATATTGTATATTTATTTGACGACTCTCTAGTAAATTAATAAATTCGAGATTTACAAGCATAAAATACTTTATTTTGATCATTAAATAGAATAAGTTTATTAATTTTAATTTATAAACAATTTAATAAATATTTTTTTTATTTTAATTTTTATTTATTCTTGCGAAAGGCAATTCATTATTCAAAAAAAATCCACATAAAACAAATTTTCATTTCTAAAATCTTTATCATGCTGTTTACGTTAGATCTATGGACATCGTGTAATTGCAGAAAATGGCTTTATAAAATTCCATAAGTTGTAAGTCCAAGAAAAAATTATAAAAATACCGTAGTAGCTAAATGTAAAATTCACATGTTATTTCAAAGTGTTCTAAGCATTTAACAATTTTATAAAAGAGAAAACGAAATAAATTAAAATGAATCAAATGTACTAAATGATTTTATTTTATGGTCTGTTATAATTCTAAAATAGTAAATCAAAAACTGCGTTTTAAAAACTTAAGCGAAGTATTTATTAATAAAATAGAATAATTTATGCTTTATCAATTGTTGTCAGACAATTGAGTAGTTGAAGTGTCGCGTTTCCAAAAAGCAAACTTATTCAAGTACTTGCGCCACACAGTGGGTCCATACCAGTGTCCTCTAAAAACAAGAAACTTACTACTAGAAACATTAATATTTAATGTGAAACCTGACAAGCATGTTCCAATATATCCAGGGCATTGTGTATTTCTTAGTCAGATACATCAAACGACTAGGTTTCCTTTGATCGATTGGAAATGTTTCCATTGGGTTTTTGCAAAAGTCAAATTCAGCAAGTATCAGTTTGCTCGATCCGCACAACAAAGGACATGCTGTATAGCCTGTGTACTATTGAAAAGATGCAATACAAATTTATATAAAAATGGTACTGTTTCACCTTCGGAAAAGCTTCCGTGTCGTCATTCTTTATTAATCTAATCACATTAGGAACTACAGTTCGAAGTTGTTCAGATGCAGCCGCTGCGGTCTTGCTAGTTGGCACATTAGAACAATCTCCGAACGAAATAATATTTTTGTATTTAACGTGTTGAAGACTCTGAGGGTTGACGTTAACGAAACCACTTGGGTCAACGAGATTAGAACATGACCGAATCGGCTTAGGGCAACGCATTTCTGGAGTAACATGCATTAAACCATACTTTTAAAGCAATAAAACGAATTTATAAAAGACATTATCTGTGAGTTATGATTTTAAAATAAGATGTAAAAATATCACAAGCCTTATCTGTGAGTTATAATTTTAAAAATCTTAACTCTACTAACATTCAAACTAATGTTTCTACTAACATTCAAACAGATTTAAACTCGTTACTACGCAGACAAGTATTTTTCTAAGTTTGGTAATCAGCTATTTTTTGAGATAGGCTTTTACAAACTCATGCGAACCAATTGGACATCCCAACAACTTGAAATTGCCCAAAGTATTGGTATGTTATTGTTTTAGATTACATATATCACATGTAAAAATGCTTTTTGTTCAACAAATACAGATGTGTTCGTCCCAGCATCTGGTATTCATTAAGTTAATTTATTTCTTGTATTTTATAATTTGTTACATATCATGTGCTTCATTATATAGGGATGAATAAAGGTCAATTAGCCTATGTTCTTCGATATAATATCTAACAGAAATTATAGTTCACCAGGTGTTTGTTTGCTTGAATAATATATTTAAGTGTCTCGATTCATCAAATAGGCAGTTTATAATTCAGTTGACATGAAATATTAAATGGTGGCCTGATTTTCTAAAATTTTCTAAACTTTTAGAATTTGTTATTTGAATGTTTCTAATTTAAAAAAAAATTAAAAGTTTAATAATTCATTGTTTTTACAGAATTGCAGATAAAATTATAAATTAAAAAGTTTAAAATAGTTGAAACTGATCAATTATTGATAAATAATTATTGGAGCTGGATCAAAGAAAAGAGGATTTTTTGATATTTCGCTAACTTCTGTTAGCCTCTTCAAAAAATTACAATGTTTTTTTCAAAATGTATAAAAAGTAAAAAGTTTAAAAATAAAAAACTTTTCAAAATAAAAAGTTTAAAACGATCGCTGCCATTTTCTTTGAGCAGGTGCTGCTGTTATTAGCGATAAACAGCTGCTTTTAGTGTTGTTTGAATGTTTGAAACGATTTTCAGCAACTCTTGAAAGTACACAAGACGCAATAGAAACCTTTTTTATTTTTTTTATTTTTTTATTTTTTTTTACTTTAAGAAATTCTTATATTTTTTAGTTTAGAAACAAAAATAATAACAAATAATATTTCCATCCAAATTTCCATTGGGCATAATAATATTGGAGTTTTTATGAATGTAATAAGACTCAAGAATTTTTCTATTTAATCAATTGGTTTCTTTTACTAAAACAACAGTATTATAGTCAATATCGTGATCTAAATTTAAACTATGGTCTACAATAGCGCTACTTAGGCCCTTTTTTAATGTGTATTTGTGTTGGTTCAATCTAGTCTCTGGTAGTTGGCCTGTTTGGCCTACATTTATTTTATCGCATTTTAAACAAGAAATTCTTTTTCAAAATGTTGTGTAACTTCGTTATTCTACTATTATACAAAACAATATTTGAAGTATTTAATGTTTTATTGTTTGAAATAAATCTTTTGGAATTAATATTCCAAAAATTATTTATAAATGATAATTATTTATAAAAGAAATACATAGAACATAGTAATTTTAATTATTATTATTTTTTTTAATTTTTTAAATTATTTATTTTGAATGGAAATATTATGGTTATTAATTTTGCTTTGTTTCTAAACTACTTTGAGTAATCCTTTTTTATTGCGTTTTGTGTCCCTTCAAAAGTTGCCGAAATCGTGTTAAAAATTCAAACAACAGTGAAAGCATCTGATACAATTCAAACAACAGTTATGGCTAATAACAGCACAGCACCTGCCAAAAGCAAATGGCAGCGATCGTTTTGAACTTTTTTATATAAGCTTTTTTAAAAAAACATTGTAATTTTTTGAAGATGCTAAGAGAAGTTAGCTAAATATCAAAAATAATTTTCTCTTTTCTTTGATCCAGCTCCAATAATTATAATTCTTGTTTTTACAGTAAAAGTCAAAAAACGTTGTTGATCTTCAATTACTAATTTTAACGTAAAATCATTTAAAACGTTTTATTAATAATGTCATTTATAAAAACAGTTTGCTTGCTTATTCAATTGTTCTAATTAATACTTTAATAAAATTTTTCTAATTCAGAGGATGATAATAGATTTTAAAGTTGGGACTTTACCACTTTCATCTTGCACATATATCATCTAAATATATTACAATTGGAACAATCTTAGAATTAATGATTAACTTGTTTTTTAAATTAAAAACTTAGGTTTTTATTTAGTCAAAAAAATATAAAGAAAATTTAGTATTATCTCATATATAATATTTATTGGGAATGTAGGCATAACAAATTTCATTAAAAATAAAATGACTACATCATTATTTCGAACATTGAAAACCATAGTTTGACCTTTAAGGTCAAAAATAAATGTACATGCATTTCATCGTTAAATATTTTAAACAGCTGAGCGAATTTGTAAATGTACAAATTTTATTGCAAAAAGTGATCAAAGATAAAACGTCAACTAACTTTAATAACTTTCTCTGTATTTGATTTCATGTCCATAACACGAAGTTCTTTCCTACTGCAGTCCATGAACTTAATGTCATGTCCATAAAGCAATTTAAATGATCTAAAATCGCAAAATATATGAATTGGAAATAGAATTAAAATTAAAGCATACATGTTTATAAAATACCACAATGAACTAATGACGATTTTTGAGATAAGTTTTAAATCAATAACAATTTAGTGAATGTTTGAACACATTTTGAAAGATTAATTCAACCTCGAAGACAAATTAAAAAGTAACTTGTCCTCTAAAGCTATAATATTCGTCCACAAGTTTCTGAATCAGTGATCATTTATAATCGACGATAGTAAATCATAAAGAAATCATCACAGTGACGTAATTAATTCTGTCTGGTAAAATGGGACTACAAGTTTCAACTGGTAACAAATAATATAATGAAATAACATCACAAAAATTTTGAAAACAATGAAACGTTGATAATAACATCCCAAATAATTGTTAAAATATTTCATTAACATACAGTATACAAACTATATAAGGAAAATTCAGTATAACAACGAATCATTAAATATAATTAGATTCGAACTCTATTTAAATGAAGATATTTAAGTCATACATTTCCTCGAATTTAGTATATGTTAATTTATAAATTTATAGGAACAAAGGAAAAACAAAGATAATAATATTATAATATTATAAATTTGAACTAGTTGGTTCTCATCAGTAGCCTGTACTCCTCACAACTGGATTGAAGTTGGGAGAAAGGCTATATAGTGATTTGAAACAACAAAGGCTCCTTGTTCCCTTGCAAAGACTGGGGTTTGCAACTGCAAGTATTCACCCGTCTGCATTAAGCGCTGGAGAACCAAGCGCGTTGTGCAATAAGATACACACCAGTTGGCTACTAGATAATACAATGCTGCACTACGATGCACTGCTGATATTCATTACTATCAATAAATTTCTTTAAATAGAAATACTGTTGTCCGTGGAATCATTTGATATCAGGGTGTCAGCACCACAAAAGAAATTCATCAGTGAAATTGTCGCAAATGACAAAGTCACCATTTCGAACTAGTTGATTCTCATCAGTAGCCTGTACTCCCAACATGGTGCTGACACCCTAATATCAAATGATTCCACGAACAATAGTTTTTCTATTTGAAGAAATTTATTGATAGTGATGCATAGCAGCAGTGCATCGTAGTGCAGCATTGTATTAACCAACTGGAGTGTATCTTGCTGCACAACGCGCTTGGTTCTCCAGCGCTTAATGCAGACGGGTAAATATTTGCAGTTGCAAACCCCAGTCTTTGCAAGGGAACAAGGAACTCGCGTTGTTTCAAATCACTATATAGCCTTTCTCCCAACTTCAATCCATTTGTGGGGAGTACATGCTACTGATGAGAACCAACTAGTTCGAAATGTTGACTTTGTCATTTGCGACAATTTCACTGATGAATTTCTTTCATGGTGCAGACACCCTGATATCAAATGATTCCACGATCAATAGTATTTTTATTTGAAGAAATTTATAAAATGTTATATTCTTACAATCAAATATAAAATATGAAAAATTAATTTTTTAGACCTTTCGTTTGCAATTGTTTCAAAAGGTTTGTTGTAACGCGCAACAGAGAAAATATAGTCCTTAGGAGTAATAAACCAACAATTTGAACTAGCAATTCCATTCTATTGAAAACATTTGCAGACAGTAATATTATCTAAACTTATAATAAACTTACAGCTTGAAAAACATCATTAGCTAGAAACATTATCTTCGCTGCTGCACCTCTGCATTTAAAATTTTCGTTCATTGGGTATGTAAAAATCGCTGCTTCGTTTCCTGTGTATGAAGATATCGCTTTATAAGCTTTATTGTGATATTTAGCGTCAAATATCGTAAATACCGAATCGTCGTTTTCCAACGCCATCTCTAATCCAGATATCTAATCAATATGATCACTGTGAATTTTAAATTCTACCTTTTGAGAAATAATTAATCCTTTTTAATAATTTTATTTCAAATTCGCTAATCTTGTTAGGAGAATTATACTCTCCAAATTATGATTGAACACATTTTATATATGTGTTCAATCATATATACGGTGTGAATACATTTTATATAGAAGACGAATATTTGAAAGCATGTGATATAGTGCATCAGGCGCAGCCCGAGCTGTATAAGTGATTTATCTTTTAGATGTGGTAATTGCAAACAAAACTTTGCATATAATAAGTGAGAATAAGTCACTCGTCAATACGCGATAAGTTCGAAACTTTTTGTTAAGGACAACTCACACAGATTAAGAGTTAAACAATTATATAATATATGCATGTTAAGAATTTTTAAGGGGTTAAAATGTACATGAAGTTTTTTGGTATTTGATTCTTCTATAAAACGCTGATAGTGTGCATTAGTTCTTGAAACTGACTAAGACATATTGACAAAACTAATATTAATATAAATATAAAATACAAAAAAAAGAAACTGACTAAGACATATTGCAAAACTAATATTAAGATATTAGAATACAAAATATATGAAAATATATTAAATAAAAAATATAATACTAAATATATTAAAATACAAAAAAGAAAGATTAATATTAATTTCCTATTTTGCTACAATTAAATTGATTTTATTAAATAAAATAATTCCACTGATATATCAGTGGAATTATAATATATAATTATATATTATATAATCATATAATAAATATGAATTATATATGAATTATATAATCATATATAATTCTACTGATATTAAAGGCAGTGTGCCTTTAATCTCGACATATCAAAATTTGTTAGATCAATAACATTAGAAATCTTGTTACTATGCAAGTGCATCATTGTTTTATACATAAAGCCATTATTTCACAGTGCATGTATCGTAAGCAAAGAGGAAATTTAAGGACAAATTCAACTCACTGATTCATAGTTCATCTCGAGTCCACACGTAACAAGCATGTAGTCATAAGTCACCTAAACAGTGAAAATAAAGTATTTTATTAAGACGTTATATTAAAATAATTAATTATTAATAATTAATTAATAATTATTAATTAAAATATAAAGCGTTTTACATTTTCTTTAAATTTGTGAAATTAAAGTTAGTCTATATAATTAATTAAAATATATTACGTAAATCTTGAAAATGTAATAAACTTTAGATCTCAACAGGTAATTTTATAATTTTATAAGAAATAATTTAGTGAAAAACAATTCTACTTGATATATATAAGATAATTATTTATCTTAGAGGGAAAATATGAAAATTAAAATAAGAAAATTATTTTATTTTTAAAGTTATTGACCGATAAAATGTTTGAATATGTACTTGCTGCCGAATGTCAACTTTGTAACAATGTCGACTTTGTATTTTCTTTATTATAAAATATTTCTTTATCATAAAAGCTCAAACTATCAGTTTACGGAACACGTATATTTTCGTATTGGAATATGTTAACAATTGCTCAACGAAAATCACGATGATTTCCATTTACCCATTTCGTTGTTACCATCTACTGAAGATGGAAACAGTAGGTTTTGTTTATTTCGACAGAAAAGAAGGTTCCGTGAAATTGAAATAACAAATTACTTGTTGATAAAAGCTTGCAGGGAAAGCGGCGATATCAAAGCATAAGTAAAAATGATATGATATTATAATAATATCTTATTATAACAATAATATCTTATTATTATCTTATATGTAATAATATATTATTAACTTATAGCTGTCTCTAATTGTCATTAAATTATATGATTTAATGTTTTCCTCATATTAGTGAAATTTCTGATTATAACTGATTACATACAATTGAATAATCCTTGATATTGGTGTGCCCACGTGCCACAGAAATATTAGATCAAGATTGTATAATAAATAATCTTATTTATTATTCGCCTAACTTTTATAATCTAATAATTATATGATTTTGTTGATGAACATTTTAGGTTCAGGTTATTTATTCCTACCAAATTTTTTTAATATATAAAATATCCAATTTTATCTCATTGATAGCATATTTAGGGGATATCATATTAGCCCCTAAATATGGGGCCAAATATCATATTCAGGGGCCAAAAATAGGAATATTTTTGGCCCCTGTTGAAGGAACAGGGGCCGAAACCTGATAGCATAGCAGTTCCTCCTGATGACCTCTAATTCTTATTCTGATACAACGTCTGCTATTTATTAGTCAATTCATAAAAATGACGTTTATTTTAAATTTCAACTTTTTTATTTTAACTTGATTTAAATTATAGAAAATCTAAAAACAATTATTAATTTTTTTTAATTATTAAATTATGATTTAGCATTATTATGTTATGTTTAGTTTATAATTATATTAAATACGTAGACTCAGTTAGCTGATTTGATTTACCCTACCATCCTGATTTATATTGTTGACTCATGAAGACGTCATGAACAAAGCCGTTAAAAAGGTAACATTTGTCAATTGAAACAGAGAGCGTGAACATGATGCATTTCCTCTTTTGGCTTCCGCTCATTCCTTGTGTCTGCTCATCTATTGTGAAATCATCTGCTCATTCATGTATGCCAATTGACCTCCCTGCCGCGTTTCAAACGCCAAATTCGATCCCATTTAAATAATTTAACTATTTTATCTGCTTAACGTTTGCTCTATTTTTTGTTAGTTAGTAGACTTGTAAGCCTGCAGTTGGCACGCATTTGTTACGTTAAATAAATTATTATTAAAAGTCTTTATTCTGATACATCGTAAGTTATTTATTGTGGCGCGCCCAGCGCGCCACCCATGCCAGATGCGCCACCCAATGTTCTTCTTGAAGAATCGAACCCGTGAATGTCAAACTCGAGATTCAAAACTAAGCATCTATGACAAAATAATAATAAAAAATTTTCTGCTGTCTTCCTTCCTGCTTTGTGGCGATGCTTGCACGAGTGTTGGAGAGCAAATTTCAAGGTATTTATACCCTGTGAAATTGACACGTGATTATGTGTGGGAATAAGCTGTGCTCTCAGTGCAAGATGGTAGAAGACAGATGATAGAATTATGTAAAAATAATTGCATATATATTTCATTTTTGTCATGAGAATATAACAAATCAGTAGAAGTCTATGTGTTAACAGACGTTTCCTGATAAGTCTAGGTGATTAGCATCTTGTAATCACTGTTTCAGCCAGCGACGAAGATACAGAAATAGCTTCCATTGAACCAAAAGTTGAAAACCAAGCAAAAGATCTTGATGAAAATTCATCAGATGCATTAGATAATGAAAATGCCGTTTCTTCTATTTGCACTAAATATTTAGAAAGAATGGACAGGCATTCACTTGTACATAAGTCAAAATATGACATAAATGTCGGTGATAGAGTATTGATTGCCTTGGATTTCGATAATAATCAGAAGACAAAAAAAGCTAAACTCTCCTCTTTTTCAATACAAATGCCGAGGTTCTTGAAGTTTTGTCAAATAACTATGTCAAAGTTAAGATTGATAAAAAAGAAGAAACGATTCATCTTTCTAGAATTAAAAAAATATAATTTTACCGCCTTTTTATTTATTTTTTTAAGGTGGCGCATCTGGCATGGGTGGCGCGCTGGGCGCGCCACATTTATTAGTCAATTCATAAAAATGACTTTTATTTTAAATTTCAATTTTTTATTTTAACTTGATATAAATTATATAAAATCTTATAACAATAATTTACTATTTATTATCTACCTATTAAATTTTGATCTATTGATTTATTATTTTTATTTATTTTTTATTTTATCATTATATTAAATACGTAGACTCAGTTAGCTAAATTGATTTATTTAATAAACTATATGGTATTCATGTTTGAAAAATACTGTTCAAAGAATGCTGAATGGATTTAGCATGTATAATTTTAAACTTCTTTATAAAAGTAAAATGTATGCCTTGCTGTGAAAAATACCTCTTCGCTATTGTCCAATAGTATATAATTATCCTCAGGAAAAAATTGCTTCACGTTGGTCTGTATCCAATTCACACCTTTCGGGATTAAAGATTTTAGGTGTTTTCGATTCTTCACAAAGCTGGTTAAATTGACTGCAGCCAGAGACCATGACGGTTGGTAATAATGATACTTGAATGAAAAATAATAAATATATAAAAATGAAATAAAAGTAAATTACAGTCGCTCCGTCTGCAATACCGATACTTATTGAAGGCAATAATCTTCGCAGAGCGGCACTAGCAGCAAGACCCGCCGTCCCAGCCCCAGCGATAAAAACGTTATAATGAAGATTACGAGAGCATACAAAATAACATCTTGATATACGCATCATCGATATTTCAAGAATAACTATGAATTCTAATTGCCTTCTATAAATGCTAGTGATTTTAACTATAACGGATTTTGATTAACATGAAATCAATTTCGGAAATATTTGGTAGAAATTTTAAGTCAAATTATTTTAATATTTTAGAACATTCAAGGTATCTCTTGGTATAACACATTCTGTAGTTAACCTGAAGTGTTATTTGTATTGCAAAACATCGTCCTATAAGTTGTTAATGATAAATCTATTTCGTCGATTCTACTCCAAAATTATGACAATTTTTATGTTCTCAATTTTTTACATTTTAAACTTTGTTAATTTCAATTTTAAACTTTTATTTTATATTTAAAATTTTTAAAATTTTGCTTAGAAACATTAAACGTTATAACACTTATTTATATTCTTATATATTCTTATAACAATTATTAATTTTATTATTTTATTAAATTTTGATTTAGCATTATTATTGTATTTTGTTTATTTTATAATTATATTAAATACGTAGAGTCAGTTAGCTGATTTGATTTTACTAAATCCTTTTAACAAATCCAATCTCACTCTTAAGCAAATTAATTGACACTTAAAAATATTATACGCATCGCTGACCGCATATACATCGCTGACATCATAAGCATGTATATGGCCCCGCTGCTATATTGGGTAGAGGAGTTAGGGGCCGAAACCTGATAGCATAGCAGTTCCTCCTGATGACCTCTAATTCTTATTCTGATACAACGTCTGTTATTTATTAGTCAATTCATGAAAATGACGTTTATTTTAAATTTAATTTTTTTAACTTGATTTAAATTATTATTATTATTATTATTCCAATACATACCAAAGCCAAAAGGCTATTCAGGCAGAGTCCAAAAAAAATAATAAAAAAAATAAAACAAAAGCAATGGTCAGTCAACGTAGCTAATTAGGGTATTCCAGTGGTAGTGTTGAATGGCGGCATTGTTCATGTATCCATTTGTAGCATCGTGATTTAAACGTTCTCAAACTGGGGGCTGCAACGACTTCCTCAGGCAACGAATTCCACATGTTAATTCCTCTCCTTGAGAGTCTATACACTTTTGGTAATCTGCCAAATCTAAATTTATACAAGACTCTGCTATGTCCCCGCAACTGATCTACCCGCCTAGTGATTACATCGGTGGGATAACCTACCACATCATTCGACATATGCCATATACATAGCATTTCCAAGGATATGAACCTCTCACGTACCGACAACATCCCAATACGACTTAGACGTACATAATAGTCAATACCACTTAAGCCAATACAGAGCCTCGATCCGCGCCTAAGAATAGACTCCAGGTCTAATAGTTCTTGCTTAGTGACAGGGAAACAAGCCTGAATGCAGTACTCCAAGTGTGGCCTGACGATGGAGATGAATAACCTCTTAAACATGTGACAGCTTAACCTGAGGAATGCATTTTTAATACAATATAACGCCCTAGTAGCTTTACCTAAAAAGAAGTCGGTGTTCAACTTTGTTTTCAAGGATCTATGGACAATAATCCCTAAATCCTTATGATGAGACACTTCCTTTAAGACCATATCTCCAATAAAGTACCTTAGAGTTTCAATAGGGCGACCTAGTTGCATGAGGACACATTTATCAACATTCAACCGTAGTCCGGTAGAATCGCACCACTTGATCAGGGAGTTTAGATCATTTTGTAACGATACTCGATCAGCAGGACTTCTAATGATCGACCAAATCTTTAGATCGTCTGCAAACGCTAGATGAGAGCATGATAAGCGGAGTAGCAGATCATTAATGAAGATTATAAAGAGCAGTGGGCCAAGGACTGATCCCTGCGGTACGCCAGAATTAATATTTACCGAATAAGAAAACACGCCCCCCACACAAACTCGGAAAGACCTATTCGATAGAAATTCCCTGACCCACTCACAAATATATGAATGAAGTCCATAGTGATACAGTAAAGACACTATGCTGTCGTGTGGTACCCTATCAAAAGCTTTCGAAAAATCAAGGAATACTGTATGAACCTGAAACCCAGCCCCCAGAGCATCAGCCCATTTTTCACGCGCAGTTAGTAGGTTAGTAAGGCATGAACGTCCGATCCTGAAACCATGTTGAGATTCAACCAATATGTGATTACGATCCAAATGATCCCTGATTCTACTAGCAATGATTCTTTCTAAAAGTTTGCAGAATACGCTAGTTAAGCTAATGGGCCGAAAGTCCGCGCAAAAGCTAGCAGGATGCTTTTTGGGAATAGGCACCACAATTGCACACTTCCAACTGTCAGGAATCCAAGATGTATCTAAGCTGTATCTGAAGAACATAGTTAAATCATTGCTCAGTTCGTTCGCTAGGGATTTGACGAGGAAGGGGGCAATATTGTCTGGTCCCGGAGATGTAAACGAATCGAGCTTCATTACCTCGTTCAACACCTCATCCACTCTGAGTGGACGAACACAACACCGATGAGCAACCGGAACATACTTCCAACTAAAGTCATGCAGTTTGTTAGAGGTCAAAGCCTGTACCAAGAAGCTATCAGCTAAATGTTGGGCGATTAGAGACGGATCGGTCAAAGTTTCAGTTGGCGTTTGGATTGAGCTAATTGTGGCGACAAGTGTTCTGTTGTTTCTTACATAAGACCAAAACCTCCTAGGATTCAAAGAAAAAAAATAAAAATTATTTAATTATTAAATTTTGATTTAGCTACATTATGTTGTGATTATTTTATAATTATATTAAATACGTAGACTCAGTTAGCTGATTTGATTCTTTATTTTTATATATAGGCGCATAAATAGCAATCAGGTAATTAAAACCATCATCTGAAGATGACTGTTGAAAATTATGCCCTCAATATTTTACATTTTAAACTTTGTTAATTTCAATTTTAAACTTTTATTTACTATCTAAAATTTTTAAAATTTTACTTAGAAACATTAAAGTTTTGATTTATTAACTTAAAATAAGAGCTTATAAGTTTATGACAGCGGAATAAGAAAAGGAATGTAAAGCTCGACGTTGATGAGAGCAGCGATGACACTAAAGTATGACACCAAAGTATCCACCTTGCTCTCTCACACCCCGGTCTCCATCCTATCCCACTCTGCCCAGTCTAATCTCATCCTCTCCGGAACTCTTTCATCTTCTCCCAGTCTCACCTACAGAAGTATCATCTGTCCTCATGTCCTTGCCAAACAAAACCTCACCTGCCGATCCCCTGCCTACTCACATATTAAAATCTATATGCTCATCGATATCCCCATTTCTCACAACCTTGTTTAACTCGTCCATCCGCAGTCGTATCTTCCCTTCACACTGGAAATCCGCAATCGTTCGTCCCCTCCTTAAGAAACAATCGCTCGACCCATCCCTTCCTTCTAGCTATCGCCCAATTTTACTACTCCCTACTCTTTCCAAGATCTTAAGGCGCCTTATCTTAATACAGATCAACGTTTATCTCCCTTCATTTAATCTGTACCCTCCTTTCCAATCCGCTTTCCGCTCAAATCCCTCCACAGAAATTGCCTGCAAGAGAGTTTGCAACGACTTACTCATTTATCGTGACAAGGCTATATATATTGTTCTCATCTCCCTCGACCTCTCATCCGCCTTCGACATCGTCGACAACTCCACCCTCCTTTCACGCCTTCGTTTTGATTACGGCTTTTCTTCCTCCTCCGTAGCATGGCTTCCCTCATATCTATCCGACCGTTCTTTTCGAGTATATTCAAATTCATCAACCTCCCCTTTCCTCCCAATTTTTTTGCGGGGTCCCACAAGGTTCAGTCCTAGGTCCCCTGCTTTTTTCTCTTCTACTTGGCGATCTATCCGTTTATCAAACCTTACTCTTTTAACGTCATGCAATACGCCGATGACATCCACATATATGCTCATGCACGCGCCCATCGCATACACGATATCGCAATTTCTGCCTCCAACTGCCTTTCTTCGATCTACAAATATCTCTCCCACCTTCGTCTCGTTCTAAACCCAGACAAGTCCAAAATAATGTGGACCATCTCCCGTCAACATACCATATCTCCTCCCTGTAACTTTTCTTCAACAATCATCCTCGTAATCCACAATCTCACTTTCTTCGGATTCCATTTCAATGATCACCTTTACCTTAAACCCTTCGTCCGCGACAAGGTCCGCTCGTCTAATTTAATTCTTTGTGACATCCGCCGTATCCGCTCTCTTATCGACTTCCGTTCTTGTATGTATCTTCTTTCATCGCTTCTTTTCCCTAAAATCGACTACTACTTTAGCCTTTTCGCCAATTCTCCAAAATTTATCATCCTACCACTACAACGCATAATCAACTCCGCCGTACGAGTGCTCTTTCGTCTCCGTCTCTTCGACCACATATCCACATATCTTGCCCAACTCTCCTGGCCTACCATCCAAATCCTCCTCCAACCCCGCTTTCTTCTCGTAACTTTTCATCTCATCGCTGTCAGCTCCCCATCGTTCATCAACCACCATTTCTTAGATGGCACTCGTCCCACCTATCTATCACTGCGTTCCCGTAATTCCCTATTACTCTAACGTTCCCAATTATTCTAACAACTACGGTCTCCGAACATTCCTTGTCGCCGCCCCCACTCGCCTAAAATCATGGCCCACTCGACGTCCGCCACGCTCCCTCCTTTATTACATTCAAATGCCGCCTTCGTACCCACCTCCTCGACACATGATTTAGATTGTTTGTTGTTGTGGTCATGAGAGTGTGCGCCGGCACGCATTTGTCACGTAAAAATAAATCTTTTTTTCAACTGTATTTCCTTAATTTACAATCATATTTCTTCCGTTTGGCTTTCTCTGAATCATAATAAATCCAAATTTATTTGGATCCTTCATCGACGGCTCGGCGTAGAACCTCCCTCCATATGATCAAGTTCTGAAATTCTCCTTTCGTTGATAATCTCGTTTTCCTAGTTATCAATTTCGATAAACGACTTTCACTTAAACCTTTCGTTAGTGGTAAAGTACGCTTATCTTTTGATTCTCAGCAACCTCTGTCAAATTTGTAGATTGATTGATTTCCTTTCTTGTATGACTATCATATCTTCTCTCCTTTTTTAAGACTCGATTACTGTATTAGTATAGTTTCTAACAAACTTATATCAACTCTTCTTCCAATACAACGCATCATCGACGCAGCTGTCCGAATTCTCCTATGGATTCGTCATTTTGATCATACATCCTACCTTCTTGCTTCTCTCGATTTGCATACCATTTATTCTCTTGCTCAAATTCGTCTTCTTCTCATTGCTTTCCGCCTTGTAACTATTTATACCCCTTTATTTCTCAACCTTCCTTTTCTTGATAATTCTCGTCCTGGTTACTGTTCCTTGAGTTCCTGTAATTCCCTACTTTTACATGTCCCAAACTACTCTACCTTCTTTGGACTCCGTTCCTTCCTTGTGGCTGCTCCTCTATCGTGGAATCATCTGCCCATTCATATACGCCAATCAACCTCAATGCTGTGCTTTAAACTCTTAATCCGAACCCATTTAAACAATTTATCTGCTATATTTTTTCATATTTTTTTGTTTTGGTAAACTTGTAAGCGTCTAGTTGCACTCATTTGTCACGTTAAATAAATATTATTAACGCAAGCCATAAACCCGACATTATTTGTGTCTAAACACATTATTTTATAGCAATTATTATAATTATTAATTTGTCTAAACAAATTATTCAGTACTGTGGATCATATTTATTACTACTATTACTCATTATCGTCAGATGAGTCTAAAAACGACGAAGAGTTTATAATGATTGTTAATTTCATCTTCAAATTGCGTTGACCACAATGATATTAAAAAAATTCGCCAAAAATATTTTATTTAAATTAAGAATTGAATATTTCAAAAATTTTAATGCTCAAAACTGAATATTTGATGAAGATGTTAGCGATATATAAATTAAAAATCTGTTTCTTCGATCCTACTCTAAAAGTATGACAATTTTTATGCTCTAAAAATGAGGCGTAACTAATTACTGAACATATTTTTCATACTAAATATCAAAACAGAACAGGCAATTTGTTAAATTTATCGCTTCATGAAGTCATATATTGCACCGTTATGTGGGTCATGGATTAATAACTTATGTATATAGAAATAAGTTGACGTTATATACAGAACCGATAAGACACCAGTTGTGCGAGGATAATTACCAATAAACCAGAAACCAAACTGGCGATATTTAAAGCGTTCTTTAGCCTGATTCAAGAATGACAAGACAGGACCAGAAGACATTTACAATATAACAATTGAATAAATCTAAAATACCTAAATTATTTTCAAGTTTTATTTGACAATAAATTCAATGAATTATGAATAGTTACTGGCATTCCATAAAAAATATTAATATTATTAAAGTAATAAATACTAAAACCATAATCTTCTTCCATTTCAAATATTTAGTTATTACAGGAACAAAGAAGCTGAAAAAATTATCCTTTATTTGATAAAAAAAAATTGAATTTTTATCAAATAAAAGAAAATTTTTTCTGCTTCCTTGTTCCTGTAATAACTTTTATTATTAAAATGTTAAAATTCATGAAAAGTTTAACCTGAATTACCCCTACACCAGTGAAAAATATATAATAAATAGAAAATTTGCATGTATATAAGATTATTGATTAAAATTTGTATGTATATATGTCGCATTTACTTGCTCGACACAACCAAACAGACCCTTCACTTCGTATACTGTAGGATGATAATTAAAAATGTATTTTAATTAAATTATGGAGTTAATTCAGAAAATAGAGAGATTATCGCTATCATAAAAGAAACCAAAATAAGAAAATTTGTATCTACTTAGTGTGAGATTCTATAATCACGAAAATGTGCTCAACACATGCGAACGAAACGTTATAATGTTTTCAAATATAAATTTGAAGAAGCTCAAGTGTGAGAATTGATTAGTTAAAATGTATATATGTTCATTTGTTAAAATATATAAGTTCATTTAAGTTAATTTTTTGATTTTGATATATATATAAAATCTAGCATATAGATGAATCTAAATAAAATCTAGCATATTGCATATAGCATATACAACCTAGCAAACCATGGAAGTAAGTATATAGTGTAAATGTCGTTCGGTAACATAGTCTAAAGCCATTTCAATAGATGTATATCCTGCAATAACATTTTTGTGACAACTAAAAAAGTGCCGGCGAGCATCACCTTTGTGAGCAGAATCGACAGCGGTATGTTGATGACTGTTCATGACAAAGTTGACGTTGAAGGCGAAATTTTAAGTGATATACGTAGATTCATGCTCTCCAATATAAAATGTGCTTTATGTTAGATGCATGTATTTAAAAAAGATTAAATTGCACAACTGTGATATATAACTACTTCAATAATCCTTTTATTTTTAAAAGATGCCTAGGAGTCACGTAAAGCTTTTGTTTTTTATAAATTAAGTAATTTTAAGTAATTACATCACAAGGAAACAATCGATATTGCTTCAACTAGACTTGACGATATTTTACATGACAACCCAGTAATGTGATTTATAAATTTGGATTGATTTTTGAATATTTGCACGTGATTTTCGCAAGTTAAATATTTCCAGATACAACGAAGCCATAAAATATAATCGGTGATAACATTAAGTTTAAATAACTTAAAGGATGGATTAACAAGCTTGAGAACTACAGACAAAACCGTAGCAATTTGTTTTGCCCTTGTGTTGAATATGTTCACTAAATGATCATCTTGGTGTGATATAAGTCATATATTATTATCAGGTACATACTTAGCTCCAAGGATTTAAGTTAATTATACAAGACAAAATTATCAATCAAAAGTTTAAGTAGAATTGGTAACAAGTCAGCCTGATTATATACCCAACGTCTAACTCTATTCTTGAAAGCGAGGAAATTGGCAAAAGCGATATCTTTTAGCAAACTATTCTTGACATACACCGCCAGTTCATAGTTCATTTATTATTATACATGTATATAAATCATCATACAACAACCAGAAATCCCTTATGTCCTTATGTTCTAACTGCGTTAGAACTGTCCTTATGTTCAAACTATGTTCTTTAAAGCGAGAAATTTGGTGACGGTAGCGATATCTTCTGGCAACTTACAATGTCCTAGCAATCTATTTCTTCGAAATATAACTACATCCACAGAAAAACCATCAGTTGTATGCACAATTAGCCATATTGTAATCCAATCAAAACTTGAAAAAACTAAGAGAGAAATATCATACAATAGCTTAAATATATGAAATAACAACTAACTTATTACATTCCAGATTATCCCTGTCAGTTCTAGATTATTCCTGTCAGATCAGCTCGCTACACTCGCGGACTGAGCTTAATCTTTCGATAAAGATTAGAGAAGCTCAATCTCAAATCCCTGTTCCTGATTACACATCTTCCACATCGGAATACAATAATGGTTACACCAGTTTGAAAGTTAGATGAAATGATGGTAATACCAGTTTGGAAGTTGGAAGCTCGTACCTCCTCTTTCCTATTCATCCACATTTAAATACTTATCATACTTATTTCTTCTCATCACGTACTCCTTACTCTACCTCCCCCGTATCACTTCTCAATAATTTACATCATTCCGTCAAAATCATAAACAGCAACATCTCCGTTCAACACTCCGTTCAACAGCAACATCTCCGTTCAACCGATTCAACACTCAACTCCTGTCACAGTGCACCAACATATCTTAATTCTCCATTGAGCACCCCTATTATTCTTACTTCAACCTGATATTCTGCCTCTACTCCTACCAACTCCGTCCGTCCACCACTAACACGTAATCGTTTTCTATCGCGTGATCGCTTTATTATCATATCTAACTTCAAGCTTCTCAAACCTGCTTTTCCACAGTCTCGCCTCGATGATGACGTATCGGATTTCAGGTATATTCTAGCAACCATTCTTCCTGATGATAATCTATTCTTTATCAATAATATCGCTCATGTATATTTTATCCGTTTGAACAAATCCACGAAATCCAATCATTTCAGTCCTCACCTCCTAAACCTCGCTTTCCTGACTTAGTTAACATACCTCCTCAGTACTCTCTCAACGTTTTAAACTTCTTATTAATTCATTTACTTGTCGTATCTTTCCTGACCGCTCCTCTTCTGATATTGGTGAGCTCAATTCAGCACGCATTGAGAAATATCGAGTGAAACAAACAAGGAGTAAACCATATAAATCCGTCAAATCAACCGAAATTTTCAAGTCGTACGCACTAGGGAAAATCTGATGGCATCTCGTCTCTACCCTAGTCTTCTTCGCTAGTCGATCTCGCTCCTGAATATACTTTTCGTCTTAATATTTTCAACACTCGCTCCATTGTTCAAATAGCTGATCTGATCATTGATATTTTCGATCAATTATCTATCGATATTCTCTGTATTACCGAATCCTGGAACTCTGAATCTGACGATCTTACTATTCGTCGTCTATGTCGCTATGGTTGTTTTCTAGTTTAATCAGCTCGTTCAATTGTCTTTCATACATCTACTGCCTCTAACCATTGCAGTATTGTTGCCATTGCTCGTCACCCAATGTCTCTACGTAAAATTAATGCTAACATATGTTCCATCCCGTTTAAATTGCTCATATGCAGAGCATTAGTTCTTTCCCTATCCCATACTGAGTTGCCCCATCATGTATGTTCTTTAGCGAGCTTGCAGATCTTCTTTCTCACTGTTCATTGGCTTATAATCCTTCTTTGTTTTCAGTGACTAACATTCGTCTTGATCGGCAAGCTGACTCTGTCTCTATCACTCTAAATAAAAAATTTCTAATTTTAATTATAAATTACTTTCAACAAGCTCCAATAATATTCTGGGCGGTGATCTCGACATCATTGCTGCTCCCAACTACTTCAATGCATATACCTACTTGTCAATTACTGATACTGGCTTGTATGACCATTTCCTTGTCACACTTACTCGTCACCATCTCCTCGGCCGCCAATATAAGCTTTTCCAAGTTGAACCAGGAAACTTCTCGATTTCTACATTCTCTGTACAGCCTTACTCAATTCTTCACTCTTCTCACTTCCAGTTAACTATCTTTCTCACGGTGATCTCTGCATTTTGTATAATTCTGAACTTAAGATTATCCTCGATAATCTTCTGTCTTGTCAACCCAAACGTTTTCACCTCCCTCCAGATATCCGTGATTCCTGTCTTGTCTTCGCTGTTCCCATCTCATTCATATACTTATTAAACGTACTCTCTTTTGGCGAAATCAACTTAAGCCTCTTCCAACTATAAATCTCCTTGGAAAATCTAAAACTCAATTCTTTCACGATCAACTACCTCTTGTAACATAAATACTGATTAATTTTCTCTGCTGATTCCATCCGGTTCATCAACATTCTATCCAACTACAATTACAAACTCATCTCTACTGCCCCAATACATATCCTTGGCGAGGCACTCGACATCATAGCTGTCCCCGATCGTTTGGCTGCCGTACACCTCACTACACATCTCCAATCCTGGCCTATCCGATCACTTTCTCGTCACCCTTGTATCTCACTACCACCCACTCCCCGCCTCACACACCTACCATCCTACGTCGCTTTTGGATAAATCTTGACATCCCCTTTTCCGCTCTGCCTTACTCAAATCGTCTCTATCTTCTCCCACAATAACATCTTCCTCTCCTCACGATCTTGCCTTTCTTTTCGACTCTAAACTCACCTCCACTCTCGATCTTCTCTTGCCCTTCAAGCCTCACCCTCACCGTCGCTTGCACCGTACCCATGGTTTGACATTCAATGCCTACTACCAAAGCGTCGACCCTATCTTGCTCTTTCCTGGGCTCATCTCCAACTACTACGTACAAAATGCAACTCATTTCTTAACTCAATTCTTTCTCGTTCCTCTTCGTCTTGCAACATCAATCTCCATGATTATTGCTCATTTTTTCATACCAAAGTATCCACGTTGCTCTGTCGCAATCCCGTCTCCATTCCATCTCACTGCTACTCGCCTCGCTTCATCCTCCCGGAATTCTTTCATCTTCTCCCTGTATAACCTGCCAAAGTCTCATCTGTCCTCATGTCCTTGCCCAACAAAATTTCACTACCGATCTCCTGCCGTCCTCATACTTAAATCCATATGCTCATCGATATCCCCGTTACTCACCACCTTGCTTAGCTCGTCCATCCGAAGTCGTATCTTTCCTTCACACTGGAAATCCGCCATCATTCGCCCCTCCGTAAGAAACAATTGCTCGATATCTCACTTCCTTCTAGCTATCGCCCGATTTCACTACTCCCTACTCTTTCCAAGCTCTTAGAGCGCCTTATTTTAATACAGATCAACGTTTAAGAATGTTGTTTAAATAGAAGCTGAGTGAGTTGATATTCTTTGAACCCTTTCTTGGTGCCCGTTTCTTGTATGAGAAGGCGATGTTGGAATTCGTTTTGAAGGAACTCGATAATAAAAATATAAAGCCTAAAGAAGAGTGGTTTCTTAGGCAGGATGGTGTCAATTGTATGATGCATAAACATTTTCAAGAAAAACTTAACATAGTGATAATCGGCAATGCTGACATTATAAAAAGATTTTCAGGTTTTAATTCTCTTCGTATTTTTATGGATGGCACATGTTAGTCTTCTCCCGACTTTTACCAACTATATATAATACATGGCGTTGCTAATGGCCAGTTTTTTCCCTTGTTATTTAGTTTTACATCCTCAAAGGAGAAATCTGCATGTTTATATGCTAAGAAAACTGTTGGAGATATTAAAAAGCAAAGATATCAATTTCTCTCCTTCTAAGGTTCAGATTGATTTTGAAATAGCGGCTTTTAATGCAGTAAAAGAAGTATTACCTACAGCTTCTATCAGTGGTTGCTTTTATCACTTCGGACAATGCCTGATAAGGAAGTTGAACAGCCTTGGACTAAGAACACTATTTAATGAAAATTATAATTTTAAATTGGTCTTCCAGTTGAGTAGCACCCTTGCTCTAATACCCATTACTCTTGATGATGAAGGATGGAGAATAATAAATGAACAAATTCCGAGAGTAGATCCACGAATCGAAGAGCTTCTAAATTATGTATCTAATATGTGGTAAATAATTCGGTTTTTAGCATAGATGTATGGTGTCATAACAGCAACCTTGATGATAGGACAAACAATGCATGTGAGAGCTTCCATTATAAATTAAATAGATCTTTGAATAAATCTAACCCGTTGTTCTTTGAAATTGTGGATAAAATCAAAAAAGCTATGATATGCAGTGAAGCAGATTTATCTCGCATATTAGCTGGAGCAAAAGCAAAACCAAAGAATAAGTTTGTCGACTCGCTTAATAACATCGTGATATTGCTTCAAAATTTCGACAATGGTTTGATCAGCTTATATGAATAAATGAATGCTCTTCGAAATACAATTAAGCTTGAAATTTAGTTTTATTTTTTATTATTATGCTATACATTCCTTTTTAAGTTGTAATGCCTTTATACTTTTAATTTTATTTATTTTATTTTTATTTTATCATTTACTTTCTATTTAGAATTCTTATTTAGAATTTGGAAGTAGTGAAATTTTAAAGTAGTGAAATTTGGATGTGGTGAAATTTGGAAGTAGCGGCCCCAAACCCTTGGAGTACCTAAGGGTTCAGTTTAGGGTCCGCTTTTATTCAGCATTTATATTAACGATTTGCCTGGGTGCATTCGCTCTCGATCATGTTTGTATGCAGATGATTTAAAAATATAGCGGCCCATTCCTTCATTTGAGAATGTTGATAATTTGCAAACTGACATAGATAATGTGGAGTTGTGGGCGGCATCTAACGAGCTTGTGATAAATGTTTCGAAATGCAAACACATGCGTATTATTGGTAATGCTCGCAAGCAACTAGTGTTTGTTACAAATATAAGGGCTGCCTTGTTGAAAGTGTCGTTAGTTACAAAGATTTAGGAGTATGGGTTACCTCTAATTTAGCAACAAAAAAGCACACTGAGCAAGCTTGTGCCAACTCCAATAAAATGATAGTTATGATCCGACGCGCGTTTGTTCGCGTTGATCCGACTTCTCTGCGGCCTCTGATTTTAGCACATGTATTGAGTAGACTTTTATATGCAGCTCCGGTTATATATCCAAGTACTGTGCATGAACATAAGAAATTAGAGAGGGTACTTCGCAGGGCAACAAAACTATCACCAACATTGGCGTCGCTGCCTTATGAAGACAGACTAAGATCACTAGGACTTGAGATCGTCACATGGATCCGTCGGTACATGGATATGTACCTTGTTTGGTATTTATTCCAACGCCCTCATCACCCTCTTCGGAGTAGGGTTCAACTACGTGGTTCAAATGTTCTTCGCGGTCATTCTTTAACTATTCGAAGAAGCAGGGTACATAAATTGAGCGCGATGCAATTTGATAGAAGAATTGTTGAGCTTTGGAACAACATTGATGCAGACACCGTTGGATGCAGTTCACTTAGTACTTTTAAAAGAAGATTACGAATGGATCAGGCAATGTTTCGTGTTGCATTTCCTTATTTTAATAACTAATTAACGATGAAGCCGACGGTGACTGGTCCGCCCCAATGAAAACGAACCCAGCATACATGGGCAAATGGGTGCCGCGTACTATTGATAATCCTGACTACAGAGGACCCTGGATTGCAAAACAAATTCCCAACCCGGAGTATGTCGAGGATCATACGATAAGAATATTCAAGGACGCAGATTTTTGTAAGCAAGTTGGTGGGAATTGGGTCAGAAGGAGAGGTTTTATTAGGTAAGGACAGAAAAACCGAAGAAACTTCGCCGGACGATACAGGAAGAAGGTGGAATAGTTCATGGAGGAAGTATTTAAAGAGATGAGAGGATACAAGCGGCATATGGGTAGAACGGAAATTAAATTTGATAGCTTAGATTGCAGATAAGGGGAAAATTCATCAGGATTTATGTTGCAAGGGGAAGATGATGGTGAAAGAATTGAGTTTAAGATTTTTCAATGAGATTTACAGTTGGAAGAGGACTCGAGTTGATTTCGCCAAAAGAAAGTACGTTTAGTTGGCATAAGAATGAGATGGGAACGGCGTAGAGAAAGATAGGAAGCACGGAGATTTGGAGTGAGTGAGGTTGGAGAATGTTTAAGAAAGCGATTAAACACACGAAAAGAGTGACGGAGCCGACGCTTAGAAAGACTACAGTCTGAATCGAACCAGGAAGCATGACGCGACCGCTGAAAACGTGGTGGTCGAATAGGCAGAAGGTTTTTAAGGATGTGCGTAAGTTCAGAATCAAACAGAATGACGAGATCAACGGGAGAGATAGTTAAGAGAAAGTGAAAAGAGTGAAGAATTGAGTAAGGCTGTGCAGAGAATAAGGATATCGAGAAGTTTCCAGGGTCGACTTGGTGTGGATAACGGTGAAGGCAGCGAAGGCAGCGTGTGGGTCAACTTTAGCTATTGTGGCCAATTTATCGATAAGTGTCGACCATTTCGAAGCTAGATTCTCTAGGAATTCTTTCTCGAAGTTTCTTGTACCGATAGGAGCGCCGAGTATTATTGTACCAGTATTATTTCTTATGTCAGGCGAAGGAAGTAAATCTTTTGAAATCGGCGAACGGGACAATAATACGGTTTTTTCGGGATTAACAAAATATCCGTATCTTGGCCATCATTGATTAATATGTGTAATATTTTCGTGAAATCATCAAGTGAACTAATAAAGTTTTAATCATCTGCGTACAATTTTTTGCGTTATATCCGGCACATCACATCAAATGTTTTCTATAAGGGGTAGTGATGATAGTGCGAAAGCTGCCATCGCAAAGGGGTCTCCTTTTGTAAATCCTTCGGTCGAATATATTATTACATCTACTCCCAGCATTAACTTGGTAGGTTCTTTATATTGATTTTTCATAACGAGAAAAAAGGACGGACATGAGTAGTTTATATTGTGCAGCGCGACCTTTAGATTGACCGAGTTAAAAGCATTAGATGCGTCGACAGAAAGTAGTGGTGTATATAAGCTAGAATTAAATTCATTGCGAAGTGCATGTATAGCATGGCCAATGCATTATTTCTGACCAGCTGCCAATTGTGCATTTGAAGCAACAGCTTAAATATCTTTCTTTGTTATATCAAGTATTGTATTGATGATAATTCTTCTTTCTGTGTTGCAAATGGCAATTGGACGAGTTCCTCCTGACTCTTTCTTTAGCGCGATAAGACGACATGCTTTGAAAGCATCTAAGTGATCCGACGGAATCAATTCTGTTGCAATCCGAATTGCCAAAGCAACTCGAGAATACGCGTAGACATGTTAATTCTTTTTCGACCTTCGTGAGAAGTTGAGTCCAGCTATTAATATCAAGCCCAGAAGGACCGGAACACCTTGAGTGCGTTTACAAGCCTTGATTATGCATTAATTATCTATTGCAAGAAATCGGCTAGAATGGTGATCTAGAGAACCAGGAAGCCTCTCTGATAACAAAACATCCTTATACCAATCAGCCGCTTGAGGGTGTAGAGCTTCAAGAATCGTTCTTACATTTGTATCATTTACTATATCGCTTGATGTAATACTGTGGATTCAGTTTTGTTTTCAACAAACGCGGTGCTGGCTGATAAGCGACCTTTTGTAATTAATTTTCGGTAATGTTTGATAAAGTCGTTCTCATTTGCAAAATTTTGATTTAAGATCTGGTGTTGAAGATAATTTGCTTCATGAAATAGTTCGGCGATGCATCAACTTTGCCATAAGATTAAACGACGTTCTAGTGTCTTACGAATTAATGAAATTTTGGAGGTTAGCAATCGTTGCAGGACACACTGTGTAAAGACAACAGCAAGTTTTAGGGCTAAGTTCGCATCTGGTTTATTCTCAGCTATACGCTGTGAGAATTTTTACCACTGTATGACTGGCATTGCATAATCGAGCGATAATAGATTTGGACGCTAATGAACAACCATTAGCGTCCATTTATAATCATAAACTCAGGATACAAACGCAGTTTCGGAATTATTATTTGTACGATATCCTGAGAAATTCTGAATGGCTTCGGGTTGCAGTGAATTAAAATCGCTTAATTGATAGGAAAGGACAGTAGGAAGTAAGCGACTGTTTGGAGATTCGTGTTTAAGATAGGTATCTATTAAGTTGTTTAATTGATTTGTATCTTTGCTGCTTGAAAGTGAAATCTCAGCGGTCTTTAATTTATTACCTATAAGACGATTATGACAAAAATCTACACGGCGGTTTACACAGGGAGTTTTGGATTTTGCACATTTGCAGCCTTTGCAGCAAGCCGCCTGTCCATTACAATTGCAACACAATCTCACTTTAGAGAGTTTACCACGCGTCATTTTTTGAGTGTATGTTATTTTTCTCTCAAACTTTTTTTTATTAAAAATAATATTATTAATGATATTATTATTAAAATATATTAATATATAATATTACTTAAAAAAAGTTTGAGATAAAATAACATACAATAAAATAACATACAAAATCAGTTTGAAATTCTAAGCTGCTAACAAATAACTATTTACAAAAGTTTACAATCCTTCGAATTTTTTAATCCATCAATAACAAAGAATCACTGTGCTCAGTATCAACGCTCTGAAATCGACGCTACATGCCTAGAGGAATACCTTCTTCGCTATCAAAATGCTGCAACTGCAACACGAGTGCAGCCAAATGTATTCGCTGTAAATGTGCGCGCAATTCGAAACCTTGCACAACGTGCTCTGCTCCTAACTGCTCCAGGAAAAACCCGGTGCTGTCCACACACGCGTCTACCAATGTCCAATTTACATCGCACTTACGTGCTACATCTGAAACTCAAAACGTTGGAACAAAAAGTCCGCAGAACATTCTTCAGACAGAACTTGAGCCTATAACTGCAACCATCTCGCAACTCCAATCTTCATCAGATACTCTCTCGGTGGAGTCGATATTGCATGAAGTTATTCTTTGGAAACCAAACCTGTTTAGACTACCAAGATGCATCGGATCTAAGCGATTTATCTCAGAGCTTGCACGGATATATGAATTAGCATCCACAAACGATTGCTCGCTTTCACTCGCGGTTGTCATCAGTCAGTTAATCCTCCAGCGCCCTGCTAAAGCGAACCCTAAGCAACTAAAACAAATTCTCGATCGCAGACTTGATTGTTGGACAAGCGGAGATATGCAAACGCTGCTCAACGAAGCTCGTTTTCTCCAGTCTCAGTCTTCCCACAAGCTATATGATCCTCTAAATAATGATATTCTGAAAACTGTTCAGAAGCTTGTTCTTGGTGGGAAAATGACAGCTGCTGTCAAATTACTTGAATCAAATGATGGTACAGGGCATCCTCTTCGAATAGACGAAATAATAGACGGCCAAACAGTGAGACAAATTCTTATTGATAAGCATCCGATGGCTTCAGCAAAATCTGATGACGCCATTCTGCGCAGGCCTATCGATGACATTCCTGAGTTTCACCCAGTTGCATTTGATTCTATTGACTTTGAACTGATCGTTGCCAACTCTAAGAAAGTAAAGGGAGGAGCGGGCCCGTCCGGATTAGATGCAAGAGCATGGCATCGAATGTTGGTTGACTTTGGGGCAGAATCGAAACGTCTAGCTGAATCACTTGCATCTTTCGCTCGACAATTAGCATTAAATCCAATCTCACAGGAGTCGATGACAGCCTTCACCGCTAGTCGCCTTATTCCTCTTAGCAAAAATCCTGGCGTACGTCCTATAGGAATAGGAGATGTTTCCAGACGCATTATATCTAAATCAATATTGAAAATAATATCACCCCAACTGCAAACAATATGCGGGAACGTCCAATTCTGCGCCTCGCAGCGTGCTGGCACCGAATGTGTTATTCACGGTATTCGTGACTCGTTGAAGAGAAATCCTACATTCGTGCTACTCACAATAGATGCTGACAACGCATTCAACAGAGTGAATAGAATGACCGCTCTCTCAAACATGCCAAATATCTGTCCAGCATTGAACACAGTCCTTTCTAACCTATACAGAAAGCCGACACTGCTAACAATTGACAGTGAATTCTTACTATCTGCTGAAGGATTTACACAGGGCGACGTCTTTTCGATGGCAGCATTTGCCTCTGCAACACTTCCGTTACTACTCCGTATCAAAAGAACTTGCCCAAACATTAAACAGTTATGGTACGCAGACGACGGCAACCTCATAGGTTCCCCACAAGATGTCATTGAAGCATTTAAGTTGCTTCAATCCTTCGGCCCCTCATATGGCGTACACTTGAATCCGGAAAAATGCAAGGTATATTCCAACGGGAACGACATCTCGACTTTCCAATCGTTACTTGATAACGCTGGAGTCTCCATCGTTGAGGATGGCTTACCCGTTCTTGGAGTACCAATCGGATCAGCCGAATACATAGAGACGTTTATACGATCATCAGTTTCCTCCCTTTGCACATTAGTGTCACAGTTGAAGAAAGTAGGAGAGTTAGACACTCAGGTTGCATACGTGTGCTTAATTAAGTCTATTCAGCATAAATGGACACATACTCAACGATGCTATGAATGCCCCTCTGCGTGGTTCACACCTCTGACACTGAAACTAAAGTCTACAATATCACATCTTTTTAACATTGATATTTCTCAAGACGATATCTTATGGCGCACATGCCAGTTGAGTTTTCGCAACGGCGGTTTATGCATTAGAGATCCGTCCACGTTACCAAGCAACGAATATCGATCATCGACCTCAGTGTGTGAGCCAAACATACAAGGATATATTGGATCGGTACTTAATTCTATGCAGGAGACAATTATTAAAAATCTACGGGCAGCAAAAGCCTCTAGTGAAAAGCTAGACCAAGAAGATATTTTGAGCAATGCGAGTGGAATTCTGTGTACCGCAATTGAGCATGCTTCAACAACAGGGGCTTCGTCATGGCTATCCGGATATCCTACATTCGATCGAGCAACTCGATTAAGTAACATCGAGTTTTGTGATTCTATTTCTTCTAGATACGGAATTACGCCTAAATCCGCACCAACTCAATGTAAATGTAGGCAGATTAATACAGTTGCCCATGCTCTCTCATGCCCATTCGGTGGGCTTCCGTCGATGCGACACGATGCCGTGCGCGATTTTATTGCCTATCAGCTAACAGAAACATCGTATAACGTACAAGTCGAGCCGCTGCTTACACCAGTCCCGCCAAACTTTGACTTTAGAAACGGCTTAACGACAAAAGACCGTGATGCTAGGCTCGACATTGCATGCTCAGGGTTGTATGGTGATAGGAGTGAGCGAACTTTCTTCGACATTTGCGTGTTTAACGCTTTCGCTCAGTCCAACTCCTCCAAGACACCAGAGTCCTGCTATAAGTACCACCAACAGCGAAAGCGCAGTAAATATCTCGAAAGAATAACAGAGTTCGAGCGGGGGTCTCTTGTACCCGCCGTCTTCTCATTCTCAGGTGGAAGCGGTGAAAATGCCACACAACTTTTAAGACGGATCGCATCTAAATTGGCAAATAAGCGAGCAAGCAGATACCCCGACGAGCTTACAAAGCTTAGAACGCGTCTAGGCCTATTACTTGCAAAAATGACATCGCGATGCATCAGAGGAACGCGATCTGCAATCGGACGTCCAGAATTTTGAACCCAAACTGAACTTAATTATCATTTACGGGCCCATTTGCGGGTAACCCAGAGATTGTAAAATAATAATAGATTATAATATATATATATATAATATTACTATATAATATTACTATATTAATAATACTACTTACAATTAATCAACTACTTACACTTCCAATTGAGCTGCCAACCATTTACTTACAACTTTGAAATTTAATGACACGGGGCAAACCGACATCGCATCCTCGGTGCTGCAACTGCAACGGGCAGGCTGCTGTCTGTAAAGGATGCAGATGCGCAAAATCAAAGAAAACATGCATTAATTGCGCTGCTCCGAATTGTGCAAATAGAAATTCAGCGACAATTGCGGAGTTACATCATCCGGAGCCCAATCGTATTAACGGGGTTGGTAATATGCATAACTTGCAAATTTCACCACCTAGTGCATGCAACTCAATCAATGAAGCGTTCAGTCTCAATGCTATTTATGACCTAGTAATATTATGGCGACCGAATTTACTCCGCCTTCTCAGATGCAATGCCAGTCATGACTTCGTAGACATGGTCGCACAATTAATCGACAGATTTTCTAATGTTTCTTTGGACGATACACTATCACTAAAGTTGCTGGCCGTAATGTGTCAATTAGTTCTTCAAAATACATATATGCGACGGACGACCGTAGTACGTAAGATACTAGATAAGCGGATTCGGGATTAGAAACAAGGCAACTTCTACGATATGTTTGTTAAAGCTGAATACTTACAAGAACGGATCAAATTCTAAAGAAACGATAACGAGGACACAAGCAAGACAACAATTAACCTGGTTAAACATGGTAACATTATACAGGCTGCGCGATTACTTGGTGATTCGTGTGGACGGGCTGCCGTGCTTCATCTGGAAGATGTTATCGACATTACAACGGTAAGACAGAAGCTCGTGGAGCTCCATCCCCTCCAACGCTGAAGCAACGAACACTGAGATTATTAAACAGCCTCTCCCAGGTTGTATAAGTAGTCATCCTATAAGATTTCAGGAAATAACAGGCGAATATGTTGTTCGAACTTCAAAGGAAACTCAGGGCGCAGATGGTCCTTCAGGTATGGACGCCTCAATGTGGAGATCATTATTAACGGAGTTTGGAAACGAATCGAAAGTACTGGCTGAAAAAGTTGCAATTATGACGAGTCGCATTGCGTCAGAAAAAATTGATCAATTGGTTCTTGAGCCCTAACAGCTTCTCGTCTGATTCCCCTAGACAAGTGTCCGGGTGTAAGGCCCATCGGTATTGGAGAAGTGTTAAGAAGGATAACCGGAAAGATCATAAATCATGTAATTCGGGAAGATTTAATATCGGTTCCTGGACGTAAACAGCTTTGTGCAGGTCAGAGATGCGGAGCAGAGTGCATCATCTATTCCGTCAGAGATGCGTTTATGATCTCTTCAGATATGTGTGTATTAATCATAGACGCAAAAAAATGCTTTTAATAGCGTAAACCGATCCTTAGCTTTAAAAAATATGGACCGTATATGTCTGGCTTTAAGACGGATTTTCGAAAACGAATATATGCATCCCTCCACAATGTCTGTGAGACATGAACTCATCTTGTCTTCGGAGGGTTTTACTCAAGGGGACTAACTCGCAATGTCTGCGTTTGCAGCAACGACACTGTCATTGATTAACAGAATCAAGTCAGCAATACCGATGATAATTCAACAATGGTATGCGGATGACGCATGCTTTGTAAGAAGGCTGTCAGATTTGTACTTAGTATGGGATGCACTTAAAATCTATGACCCGCGTTATGGCTTTCAAGTTAATTCAAATAAGTGCAATTTATTAGTTCACACTTTGGATTAGTTTAAACAGGTATCTGGCTTTAGTTCCAATGACGTAAATCTTTGTAGGTCGGAGATCAAGCTGCTGGGGAGTTTTATCGGCTCGGACGACTACATAGCTTCAGAAATAAACAGCAAGGTTGATAGGTGGTGTGATCTTATAGACGAATTAAGTGCCATTGCAGAAGCTGATGGACATATCGCTTACATCTTGTTCACCAAATCTACGCAATTAAACTGGTCATTTCTTCAACGTACTTGTCAAACTGCTCAGAGGACATTTGACAGACTCCACGATCGTATTTTCTCTAACTTATTACCCAAAATACTCGGAATTTCTGATATAGATATGACTTTAGCCGCATTCTTATTGTTGCCAGCAAAATTTGGTGGTTTAGGTTTTGATGACCCGGCCGACTTATCAGAGACAAGGTACGTCCAATCGATTCGATTGTGTAAACCTTTTCTGCAGGGCTTGATTGCGCAAGGATTGAATAAAGAGCAAGATAATATTCTAAGAGAAATCATAATGGAAAGGGGAAATGATATTTGAATGAAGAGAAACGAAAAGTTGAGATCGGTTGATGAGACTACAAAACAAGCGATAGAGGCGGCATCATGCACAGGAGCGTCAAGTTAGCTGATCACAAGGCCGCTAATGAGACGGGTTTTTATCTGTCAAACATATGTTTTAAGGATGCAATTGCCGCTCGATATGGGTGGTGTCCAAATGACACACCTGATAAGTGTAGCTGTGGGGCAGCGTTCACAACAATTCACATGCTATCGTGCGAGGTCGGTGGGGTACCTATTGTCCGCCATAACATAGTGAGGGATCTTATGACCAGCATGACCCGAGAAGCGAACTACCACGTGGATATGGAGTGTATGCTACAGCCCGTTCCGGAATTGCACAAGTTTATGAATCAAACAACTACGAGAGACAGATCAGCGCGTCTAGACTTTTCATGCTCAGGACTGCATGGAAACATTATGGAGCGGTCATTTTTTGAAGTTTGTGTATTCAATACTTTTGCTCCATCGTATGCCTGTTGTCCAAGCTCATCCTTCAGATTTCATGAAAATCGCAAAATTTCAAAATACCAGGAACGAATAAAAGAAATTGATAACGGGTTATTCATTCCGCTGGCGTTTTCAACAAGCGGGGGAATAGGACAGGCAGCAGACTCTTTAATGAAAAATTATAGCGCGAAGGATATCAGCTAGAAAGTCTATTCCGTACCACGAAGTGATCAGCGACATGCGAGAGAAACTATCTATATGCTTAGCAAGGCTTGCCTCAACTTCTTATCGGGCAAGTAGGAGAGCACATATCGTATTTGGGCAGTGATGCGTCGAAGAAAGTTAACTGCAAAATATGTAAAGGCCCATTTGCGGGAACCTCCTCAGTTGTAAACGTTTATTGAATTAATAATAAGTTTATAAATCAAAAAAATTATTAAAATATTATAATACATGATATAATATTAATAAAAATATGCTTTATATGATCGGCTGGGTAAACAGAAAAGCGCATTGGACGGGAAGATTTGATATTTGTTACACATGAAGTTAAATGTACTGTGCTTTACTTGAATAAATTCTATCTTTTCCATTTAAGCAATTTGCTGTTGTTTCGTAATTATAGCCTTATTGTTTCCTGGCAATGTTCACTGTTGCTGATGAAATCAAATCAGATAACTGAGTATACGTATTTAATATAATTATAAAATAAACAAAACATAATAATGCTAAATCATAATTTAATAATTTAAAAAAATAAATAATTGTTATAAGATTTTTTATAATTTAAATCAAGTTAAAAAAAATAAAATTGAAATTTAAAATAAACGTCATTTTTATGAATTTAAAAATAAATAACAGACGTTGTATCAAAATAAGAATTAGAGGTCATCAGTAAATACGAAATTATAATTTTGATCAATTGTTGATGTTCTTTTCCATTTAAAATTTGTAAAGACAGACTTTATATACACAATATATTATACAGATTGCGAAAAATAAATAAAAGCCAAAGATGTTTTATAGAACAAATTGGTTATTTCAGATCGTTACAATTTGTTGTAATTACTGAAACAGTCACATATAAGCACTTGAGTTAGCCTTACCAGGTATCTTAGCTGTAGGCTCTGAAGCAATTAATCTGTATGATTAGACAGAGTAAGATAACCGTTATTTTTCAGTTTTTATCATAAAAACTGAAAAAGGGTTCATATAACATATAACGCGTAAGTAAGCAGCACTGAAAAGGATGTTAAACTTTCATTCTGTATAAGGTCATAAGTGAGCTTGACGCTATAACAAATACCATTATGCCAGTCATTGAGTTTCTCGCTTCGGCCTGAGTAATGCATTCCTGCTTTTCAATTCTATGATGAACCAAATCGTCAACGTAGATCAAGCTTCGACAGATAATGGCGTAAATTAAAAGTATAATATAAGATTCAATCATCAATTGACTTGACGTTCCCTTACTTATGAATCCAATCGCTTTCTCTTTAGCATCGAAATGAATAAACGGAGCTCCACGCATATGGTTCCACATTTGGCCACTAATTGCTGTAAAGATAATCGATAAACAAAGGATACCTATTCTATTCGATGTCAATATATAGTCAAATAGGATATCCATCCAGTATACATTATTTACCAAATAAATAAAGAAGGCTCCGATTGATGTTAAGAATAGCATAAGAGTAATAATCAAAAGCAATGAATTCAATGTATCGTTGCTGCTCGACATGAATATGTACTGTCCAGACGATATTTCAGTAAGCCATCCTGTTAACCTTGACGGTTTTGTTATTAAATTACTACTAGCCAGGAATCGTTTACCGCTGTACCAGAATTCAATAGCCGGTATTTCAGTAATGCCAAGTTCTTTAAAAAGCTTCAGCATTGCTACATCTTTATCATCATAGTTAAGCCTGACAAAGGTTAGTATTTTGTCGTTTTTTGCTGGCTTACACAATTTACATACTTCGTTAACTGTCATTTCAACAATTTTACATGAACGACACTTTGGTATGGAACTATTCGGAACTGAATATATAACCACCATGGATGATTGTATCTTAGATACATATCCAAATTGAGGAACCGTCAACGAAATAGGCCGACAACTTTGAAGAATAACGCTGTGATTTACTGGTTCGTTTGATTGGCTGTAATGAAACAAGCTTATAAAAGCGAACAACTTTAACAATTTCACACTTAATAAGCCAAATTGTGCGGTCATTAAACCTTTATATCTTAAAAGCAAGAAGCTAACAGGTTCGATTTCACATTTATTTATTAAATGATTCTTTTTGTGCTTTCAACATCAAAGGCACACCTTTGTAAAAGATATAACTTAAAAAGCGAACACAATTTATAAATTCAGAACCAATGCAAAACAAAATTTTCAGTAGGTATTACAAAATAAGTTGGAGTTGAGAATAAGAATAAGAAATGTAATATTAAACAAATTTATTATTTGATAATATTTAAATTATATTTATTATTGATCGCGACTAAGTTATCATGAGTGCGAGTTTGACTCGAAAATCACTAATTTTGTTAGCTATTATGAATTTTGCTAAAAATCACACGTTTTACTAAACCACCACCAGTTATAATCACAAATTTTACTGACGCTTCAAGAATAAATAAATTGTAATATAGCAATAAGAGAAAACAACAACTTTTGCAATAAAACATTATTGTTTTATACTTGATCTTTATGGGAATACATTCAGAGACTATAAACATTTTATTGTTTAGATAAAATAAATATAAATACATATTTTATTTCCTAGAAAAAATATTATTATAGAAAAAAGTTTATTTCCTTAAATATTTATGTAGTAAATATTTTAGTCCTAGTAAAAATCGTGTGAAAAATACAAATTAATTTTTTGTTCAAATAATGCAATAAATATTTACGTTTCAATTATGTTTACCTAAATTTTGAAATAATTAATTAATAATTAAATAATTAATTTATATATATCAAATAATGTGATATATAAAATTAGTTATATTAAACTAATAGTTATATATAATATATAGCGGGGTTTTATATTGCGAAGCGGCACTTTTATTTTCCTTCAACTTTGCTTTTCTTTCTACAAAGGGAATTTCTACTAACCGGATTTCTACTTCCGGATTTTAATCAAATAAAAGTAAATAGTTTTGCACTTCTTTTCAAAGGAGTAACAAGAAAGTGATTTCCTTATATTTTGTTATAATTTTTGTTACAAATGAAATACTAGAATATAATTCAAAAATGTTCAAATGTCTCTATCTGAGAGAAGAATATCGTCCTAATGTTTCCGCCATCTATATTAGCATCTTCATAGCTAAGATATTTTTTCTCATCTTCTCTAATTACCATGAAGTTATACTTTTTACCTTCCATCTTATCATAAGAGTAGAAATTTTTATTCATACTAAAAATTAAATTGCTGTATTCCTTGAGAATCTCAAAACTTTTAATAATAAATTCTTTAAAATCCCATTTCATTAAATTATGATATTTATCTTTAATATTCAGATTGAAATTTTCCAATTGATTATTAAATATATATCAAGTTATAGATAAAATTTTCTACAACATTTGAAATACCATTATTTTTCGACATATTTTACCCACTTGAGATAAATATTTATCTCGGGTGGGTAAAATATGTCGAAAAATAGTTGTATTTGTTGGCACCCGGGTGAAATTCTTGATTATAAAATTTCAAGTATTTTACATATAAATTGGGTTAAGTTTCCATTGGAATTGTTGCCAACATATTTATTTTTCTAGAATATTTTGAAAATGATCGTTTGCATATATCATACTTTTAAAAAAGTATCATACCAAGATCAGAAAGCATTTTTAATGGCAGAGATCAAAAAATATATTTCGTTTTTTTTGCATAATCTTTGAACATTGTTGGGAGAATAGACATTTATGCTAATTATGTACCCGGCAGCATGATTTTAAGGAATTGCGACCATAAATAACGACTGCGGTTGTAATTTGTATTGCATTATCTGCAAAAAAATATATGTATTGGAGTTTGCAGGCTTCTCCACACCAGAGATAGTTTTAATTTAAACTATCTTGATAAAACATCTACTTACAACCCTGAAGATGACGTGCCGTAGTGCCGTCGAAATATTGGATTTTTCTAATCAAATAAATATTCCTGTTTCTTCGCCTTCTTGTAATAAGAGAGAATTTCATCAAAGATCCACTTATAAGTTACTACATTTTCTTTATTACAATTATAGTGTATACTGTCTTTACATTTAAAGAAATAAATTAAAGAAATAAACTTTCCTACTAAGTCCTTAGATATATCTTTGTTTGTTCATCTAAATTAGAAAGATGACAGACTTCCCTCTAACAATTTCTTCCTTAGAGTACGTATCGGAATTCTCGAGCTGCTCTTCAAAATTACATAATTATACATAAGTTCCACTACAAAAAGTAGTTTGGACCTGCTTAACTCTATTCTTAAGAGAAATGAATGGTTTTTACATCTTTGCTATATTAAGTTGTCTGTATAACACACATGTCATCAATATTCTTCAAGATATTTTCTCTTTCTATTAGGTTTGTTCAATATTATTTTCAGAGTCCATATATAAAATTCGATAAAATTATTTATGTTAAAAAATACTCATGATGGTCTAGAAAAATTTTGATTCTTCCAGTAAAACTCTAATTTTTAGCAAAATTTGGGATGGTCTAGTAAAACTCGTGATTTTTACATACTTTCTCATTCCTTATTTAATAAACTTTAATATTATATAATATTTCATATTTAATATGATAATGAAACATCCTTATTAGGATCTTATTGCTAATTTGGTTTTGAGAAATTAAATATCATTTTTTAATTTTTGATATAAAAACTGAAAACCCGAGACCCAAGTATATGTATAGATATATATAAGCGAACACTCAGCAACTTATATATAATCGAACAGTCAGCAATAACCTCTGTTGTGTAGATAAGGATGGTCTGCAAGCAAATGATCTGGTTTAGAGCGAAAGCCTCAGACGTTTAAGCAACGTGTCGGAAATGTTTTCATTCACAATGTCACACAGGTAACCGAAACAACCAATATGCGTACTTCATTCTACTGGTGAGTGTTGCCGGGTACTCCATCATTTCGATGCTGAAGTGGTCGTCTAGAAGTGACATGGAGACTGCAGTTCGTTGATCGAAGTCAGTTTAAATCGGCAACTACATTAAACTATACATATTCGTAACTTTTATAAAGCTTGTTATTTCACTGAGGTCCGGGACTCACACAGGAGTACTCAATAGTAAAGCTAAATAATTGTTTTTCACCGAACAAACAAGGATTTATTTTAACGTTTCGGCCTCTAGGCCTTTATCATCTACAATACAAAAATCACAGTTCAATAGTCGATCATTAACAATCAAAAAATAAATAAAATATTTTTTTATGTTATGTCCCGCCAATTATAGAAGTGTTCCGTATTCAGCCCACTTGCTCATCCGTACATAGTTGCTCAATCCATATTTGCTCATGCCGTCGTCGTAAAGCCGTGTCGTGAACATTGTTCTCTACGATTACGTATTCAAATAAATCTTCTTTCCTATCATGAGCAAGAATACAGTGGTTCACAATCGCGTCTCTTTCTATGTATCCCTTGTTTATATCGCTACGACGATTATTTAGTATAATGTTCATGCTACATCCTGTCAATAACGTTGACAGGATCTGTGACGCTCATGTGCTCTTCTTATTCCTTTTTCCACTTCTCTGTATGTATATCCTCTCTTTATAAGTCCGGCTATAAGATATTGTTGCAATTTGATTGCAGTGTCAACTGTGCTACAGCTCCTAAGAATTCTCAATGCCTCATTAACTATCATATTATGCTTAGCATGAAACGGATGAGACCTACGTGAATGCATATAGATCTTTGTACTTGACTTTTTTTGCTGTATTTCGTTCACAAGACGATTGTTATCCTTTCTAATCATGACATCCAAGAAGTTTACTGGTTTCGATTCGGTACTTGTGAATTGTAGTGTACCGTAGTTTTTAAGATTATATAAGAATATTTGAGGAAATTCTTCGCTGCTGTTCCATAACATAAATATATCATTGATATACCGTAACCAGATAAGTTGACGATATCTTTGTTCGGATACGTTTTCTTCATAATTAGCCACATATAAGATTGCGTAGGACGGGGCAACAGGTGTACTCATGCCGTTCACTATAGAACACTTTAAACTCTTCAAAGAAAAGTTTAAAGTGTTCAAGTTAATCTCAATTGAAAAGGCTTCGGCCGAAACGTCAATAAATCTGTATTGCTAATTGTTGAGTCAATTTGATTACTTTTAAAGTTATATATATCAAATGATGATACCATTCCTCGTGAATTTTTAGTAGTCATATAAGCTCGACGCGAAAGAATGACGAATACCGTTTTGTCATCACTATGACTCATCAGTGCCAGTTCCTTCCCACTGCTGGATGCAGAGAAGGACTAGCAGACGGCAAACAACGAAATAATCAAGAGCATTATGTACTAGAAAATCTCTAGTAACATCATCTAGAGTGCTAAATTAGCACTACAATAGCTTCACCAAATTGGATCATCAGCACTGGCAAATGCCAGCGCAAAGTATCTTAATATCGGCTTACTTCCAATCTCAAATGATGATACCATTCCGCGTGAATTTTTAGTAGTCATATAAGCCCGACGCAAAAGAATGACGAATGCCGTTTCGTCATCACTATGACTCATCAGTGCCAGTCCCCTTCCACTGCTGGAGGGAACTGGCACTGGAAAACGACTTAAGGAAACGACTCGTAAAAGCATATTCGAATAGTCACTTTGTAAAAGCGTCCGCGAATTAGTCGTTTTCCTAAGATTCTAGAATTCCCATGAACTATTCGCACATCAAGATTGCATCGTCTCGCTAACCGATTCACCTTGCTTGCGAAAGCGTTGCTTATAAAATGGATCTTAAGGATAGCTGAGTTTCGCAACGGTAGCTGTGTTCTTTTAGAGCCTTTTTTTCTTGTTTCTAAGATCAGTATCTGTGTAGCCTCCTTCCTTAAACATCAAGTCGATCATCCTACACTTATATTCGGCTAATTCGTCATTGCTAGTGTGCATGCGCGCTGTTTGCAGCATGTTAAGGTAAATAACATCTTCACATTGTATGGGTGAGCTGATCGTTTATGTAGCGTAAGGTTAAGCTTTGTGGGATTCTGATACCACTCGTATTGCTTTAAGTTATTATGTCCAAACGAGACGTTTAAGTTTTACAACGTCGGTTTCTGAACGGCTCAAGGAACATGTAAGAGCAGCACGAAACCCTTCAGAGCCTTCTTACGTCAGCAAAACATGGGCCGCGCATTATTCACAACATCCAAATGAGCAACCAAAGTGCAGCGCAAAGGTACTCTACTAAGCAGATGACGTTGTGTCGCAAAAACTAATGAAGGCAATCTTAATATCGGGTGCAGATAGCGACAAGAGCCTCAACAATAAAGACGAGGCGGTGGGATGGCTTGATTCGATGCAATGATAAATATTAATTACGTTATTGATAGTTAATGCTTTTGTGACGATGTTAATATGTGTTCCATGTTTTCAGGTGAGCCACTGACGAAGGCGTAACACGGCGAATAAAAAAATACGTTTACTTTACACATATACCGTCAATGCATCATAACAAACATTTCATAGATTTATTTTAGAATTTAATTAGTTTAATTAGTTTAATTAATTGTTTAATTAGTTTAGGTTTATTTTTATCACAATTATGAAAAAATAAATATGAACTATTGGGCTACTACTACCTCCCATTAAAACACCTTTTATTTGTCTAAATATAGATGTCCCTACTTTTAAATAATTTTGATTTATCAAAATATTTGAGGATTCTAATAATAATTCAATTTTATCCATATATTTATATTTACTCGATGGTTTAATTTTTGTTAGATAGGCGTTATAATTATTATAACATATATATGTATATCTTTTTCCGAATATAAGATTAATTAATTTTACTAACGCTTCTTTAATATCTACTAAATCTAGATTTGTATAAAGCGTACTAAAATCGTATGTATTTATATTTTAAAAATTTATTCCTTTTGTCTGTTCTAAAAATTCTTTTGTAGAATTAATACTGAAATAGTGTTTTATACCAGTATTAATTTCGATTACCTTGCAATATTTTTTAAAGTGTGCTTTAATTACTTTAAGTATTTTATTCATATAAACAGAAAGTGGTTTTAATGTACATTTAAACGCACTACATATGAACCTAGGTTTTATTGGATTTTTATGTAATTTTGGATTCCAATATAATATAGGTATAGTTTTATTATCTAATTCAACCTTTATACCCTTTTTATCCATTATAGAACAGTGACTTGTAATAATTGTTTCTAAACTCAACTCACTACGTTCATATGTTGGATTTACATTTAAATCATTAGAATTAACCTCTTTCATTAGTATATCATAATAAAGCTTTTTGCATATGAAGACAAAGTTATTACTAGCTTTATCAATAGTTGTTATTATATAGTTATCCTTTAATTTAGTAAGTTCTTTATACATATCTTTATTAATTTGATCTTTCCATTTATAATTGTTTGTTATTTTCATTTTATTTTTAATTTTATCAAATATATAATCTTTCCAAATTTTTATCTTAGATATATTCGAGCTTTCACTATTAATCAGCTTACTAAAGTAATCATTTAAGTTATTATATAACGAATTGTAAATTTTATTTTTGTCGTTGTTATTATTTAATCCATATTTATACCCTTTTGATAGCGGCTTTCTTAATTCACAATTTTCAATTAATTCTAGATTATGGGTACATATATGTTCATTTATTTTATCAAAACTGATACTTTTACAATTGCATTCAGTTTCAATAACGAATTGGAAATTTTTTATGTCATGTCCACCAATATATCACTTAAATATATCAATATAATAAATTATATAGTTATTAATATATCACGTTAAATTTATACAATTTAACGAATGTTCAAAATATCAATATCAAATATCAAATATCAAATATTTTTGTCCAAAAGTTATTTGCTGTATTGCAAAAGAAGTAAACAATCAGATTGATTCTAATAGTTACAGCAACAACTGAATACCACGAGGTGTACCATCTTATTTCAAATGCTGCGACTGCAATTGTCAATTTTCCAAGTGCAAGAGTAGTAAATGCGTGAAGGCCAAAAAATCATGCACGAGCTGCTCCGCAGCGTCTTGCTCTAATAAACTATCGCATGTAGATATCCATGATATATCAGAAACAACGAATCGACAAGTAGTCGACCTGCCTTCATTTGATCAGTCCCGCTACGCTAATCAATTAAAGTCAAAGAATCAACCCAACTTCACTCTAGTTACTGTTGCTAATGACCTAGACATACAGTTCACGCTTCTATCGTAAATCTAGTTTCGTAAATTACATACACAATGAAGACATTCGATCTTTAATATATATATATTTAATTAAGACTATATTTTAAATCAAAGTAGGTACTAATTATTAAAATCGCTTATATTCATTAAAATAATCAGATTAAGAGAAATTTATTTTTGAAAACATAGAACAGAACTAAATACAACATGACTTCAGGTTGTGTGCTGACATTATATTCGTTTTAGAATTATACTTTGGTTCTGGTTATGCTACTACATTATCATCACATGTATTGTTCCTATTCTTGATACAGCAGTAAGCTACTAATCAGCCTGGATGGATATCATCTGCTAATGACCTAGACATACAGTTCACGCTTCTATCACCACCAGTGAACGGAGTAAGCAGAGGGTCCAAACGTAAAATGTAGGTATGGGTCATTATGAGATGAGATCCACCCAGGGTTATCAGTAGCGTCATATTGAATCAAGAATAGGAACAATACATGTGATGATAAAGTCGTAGCATAACCAGAACCAAAGTATAATTTTAAAACGAAATAGATAAAGTTATAAATTTTGGTAAAATACCTGATAAAAGATCTTACATTTTCATTAAGCTCAGGTTTGGATTTCATCCGTGCACGACTTGGTAAAATTGTCCTTAGCTAAGGATTTGAGGAAAAATATTTTATATTAAATAGTTGATACTGATCTATTATTGATAATTATTGGAGCTGGATCAAAGAAAAGAGGAAATTATTTTTGATATTTCGCTAACTACTGTTAGCACCTTCAGAAAATTACTAAAATAATTTCCTCTTTTCTTTGATCAAGCTCCAATAATTATCTAAAAATATTTTATTTGTAATTATTTCTATTGAAAAGCGATCAACTATTACACAATATATTATTTAATATATGATAATCAAAGTGGTCAATAATTTATTATATTATATCATGGAGAATCGCGTTTGGATCAAATGTGACATTTTTATTGCAAACCATCCCTGAGAATACAAAAGTCTATTTATTATTAGATATTTCGACTGTAATCAGCAGTCCTTTTCAAAGGACTAATCAGCACCCTCAAAGCCAGAACCAATATTATATTATTTCAGTTTACAAACATAATTATTTAAGCTTTTTGCATTTACTTTTGCATATAAAGACTGTAAACGAATACTGCTTATCGATTTAACTTTAATTTATTAGAATAAATTAGCACATTTTATAAGATAAAATCAAATGTAAATTATAAAATAGAAATAAAGTATAATTATTTTTAAACACATAAGTTCATTAAGTACATTGAACATATGGTTTTAAAAATGTTTATTGGGAAATTCAATGTTAATACTTAAAAGATATATTTTTTATCAAAACAATTTGACAAAATGCGCTTTGCCTAAAGTTTTTCAATATATGATTTGATTTTTTCGTTGGTAAGTAGTTCAAAACATTTAGTTTCAGTGGATATAACTGCGACTTCAACGTTATTATCTTTCATTTTCTCTTCCATTACTTGCTTCAAAATTACAAGCGAATGCTTAATAGCGTCATCTAACGTCATCGATTTATCGTAGACTTCCTCTAAAGCCTGATCAGCACCCTCAAAGCCAGAACCGATTGCCTTTGCATTATATTCTATATATGTTCCACTAGGATCCAGTTGAAAAAGATGCGGACCGGTTTCGTCCACACCAGCGAAAAGCATAGCCACACCGAATGGTCTGGACATAGAAATTCCACCGCTACGATTACGACCTTTCTTCTCACTAAACGCTAAACTAAGATTGGCAACTGCACTTGTAATTGATTCGACACTCATCTGTTCATTGTATGTGTACCAATATGATTGAGCTTCGACCCTAGCGCGATCGATGAGTGTTTTACCGTCTGCAATTAAACCACTAACCGCGCATGCGCAATGAGAATCAATTTCAACGATCTTCTCGACGCTGCTAGGCTCAATCAAAGGTGATGTAATTCTTTTTTCTGTGGATATCACCACCCCGTTATTAGTTACTAGAGCTATCGCTGTTGATCCGAATTTTATCGCTTCCATTGCATATTCAACTTGGAATAGTCGTCCTTCAGGGGAAAAGGTGTTGACTCCACGATCATATTCTGGCTTTGATGTAAACATTTCTAGAAAAAAAGATTATTTCACTTCAGTAAAATGCATAAAAATGTAACTTTATTTTCATAAAAATCAAGTCTACTGATATTTCTCGTAAGACTTTAGGATTGTACAGAATACAATCCTTCACATTAATTTCTAAACGAGTATACTCGCCCTCTGTATTTATGTTTAATGACACAATTGGGTGACGTGATGTTCATGAATGATCTGTCATTGCCCGGATTGGGGGAGTATACACAGCAACTGCTGCCAGGAAGACAATTCATGCACGAATAGACTTGACACATCTGCATGATTTACATAAGGTAATCTAGTTTCGTAAATTACATACACAATGAAGACATTCGATCTTTTATTACTTCATAATCGTTACTTTTAAGAACGGTCAACTAGTAATCAATATCGAGATTTTGAGATCTAGCAAACCATAAGAAACAATGGAGAACGCTGATTAAAACGAATATAATCTAATAAATATTTAATGTGGTTATGTCCCAAGTTAAAATACTATTTCGGACTTAATAATAGCAAAAATGTTTAGGTTATTAATATCAAAGAGGTCTCATACAAACGGAGAAATGTTTAGGTCCTAAATATTTTGATCCATTAATAATTGTATTTCAATAGATTCCTAGTAGACACATTTAAAATCAATAGCTCAACAAGATAGAAGTGCCGATCAGTGAACACCAGTTGCAATAGTAATCTACGCGCTACAATCTGATACGACATTATTCTAACAGATATTGTTCCTATTCTTGATACAGCAGGACGCTACTAATCAGTCTGGGTGGGTCTCATAAGCTGCTGACCAGACCTACACTTCACGTTTCGACCCTCTGCTTACTCCGTTCACTTGTGCTGATCGAAGCGTGAACTGTAGATCTGTCAGCAGCTAATGAGATTCACCCAGGTTGATTAGTAGCCTTTTGCTGCATAAAGAATAGGAACAATACCTGTGAATATAATTCCGTGAATAAAAATAAAAATAATAAAATAAATAATTTGTCGAACATAAAGAAATAATTAATGTACTTACAGCAATTAAAAATTAACGAAAAACGAGTGGAAATAGTTATTCCAGAAATTCGCAATATTTCAATAGCTTATGTCATCATCTTCAGGAAATCGAAAGCATTTATTTTCACTTGTTATAGTTTGGTAAACTTATAAAAAGAGATATAAATATTCATATATTCTTCTTCGATTTTTGATCAGCCTAAATGATGACCCATTTGGGGAAGCCACGTTTTTTAAGTTTAGATATAATAATCGATCTTTCAGTTATCCGTTTACATTTCTCTGAGCAAATTTCCAAAGACCTTCGTAACAAGGAAGTGACTGCGGATATCTTATAATTGTATGGTATATGAGTAGACCATAAGGCGGATTCCACGTAATGGAATCCGCCTCTATGAACAAACCAATTAATAACCGATAAACAAACCGATTATCTGCCTCTAATCGGTTTGTTTGCGCTATAACTTAGTTATGATCTTATTTGAGAATTTTTCTTGTGGATAATTTTTTATGGCTAAGCATAGGATTAGATGGCACACTAATGTAATTTTAACAGAAAATAAGCAAATCAACGGAGTTTAATTATTATAACTTATAAATTATCATTTGAAACAAATTGATACTGCAGATATTTTTTAAGAGCGTGGAACACCTTCTCGTTCTCAGTTAATACTCGATTACAGGAGTGCATACCTTGAATTTTGGCACCGTATGCTTATGTATGATAATATTATAGTATATTTCAATCTGTCCCTAACATATTATATTTTGTTAAATATAAACTAAGTCAATGATGTAGGATTAAATATAGAGATTTTTTAAAAATTTGATCTCGTAAGGCATAAATGCATAAATCATTGTTATACTTTTATAAATCTAAATCTTACTTATAAAATTGAAAACATTCTTATCATAATGAAAGGGAAAAACAGTTGTTTGTCTAAACGAAAGACAAAAATTTAAAATATAAATTTTTAATATTTTAAATATTTTATATCACAAATAGAGTTAATAAATTAAAATTATAATTATGTAATCATTCACGATTGAATATGCCGATAGCAAATTTCATTTGCGATATCATATTTTTAAAATATTACCTTATAAATTAATTAATTATTACACTGCATTATTATTAATGTGATTATTTTTGTAATTTCTTTAATTTTTTATCCATGCCGAGAGGCGATGAGGCTCAATAATAATCTCTTCATTATCAATGTTATCAGTATTATTACGATCGTAGAATCGACTATAAATTGAACTCTAAACTTGCAAATAACCCGCTTAAAATAATCAAACTAAAACGAGTACGCCATCCTGCGGTACTCATATCGATAAAAAACAACATTTTAATGTAAAGTCACCAATTTCAGTGTAATCAATCGATTTGAACATAAGGCATAAATCATAATTTACGGACACAGTAAAATAATGTGTAACTTATCGAACGGCAATGAACGACTCAATCAAAAGCTTTGTAAGTCTAAGAAAATGGCATTAACAAATAATGCGTTGGTCATAAATAATACGTTCGAGACTCATAAATACGAACATATTTATGTGTGAATGACTCGCCAAATCCCTATAGGACAAGTTTAAATGTTTTATTAACTTCTAGTTATTTCTATATAATTTTTATAGCATTTCAGGAATTCTAAAAGGAATTATAAGTTATAACGCTTATCAAAATATTTAACAAAAACACAGAGAGCAATATAAATACGGCATTTTCCTTTTAGATTTATATGGCTTTCGGTATTATCTTATCAAGTAACCATTTAAGTTATTTCTTTAAATATTTATAATTTTCGCTAAAGACGTTTCGCGTTTTGGCTTCTTCCAACTGAAGAAGCCGGAAGGCAAATCGTCTTGGGAGAAAAACTTCGTGTACTTCCGTGATTAAATAAATTAAAAATTCTTGTTTGTTTTATTAAATAAAAGTATTGTATTTTATGTTACTTTTTAAAAATTTATATTAAATTATACATTTTATATATGTCGTTATTTCTATCGATATAATTTAATTATATTTAAAGATTAGAATAAAAAAGTATTATATAAAAATATCGTTAACAGATTATTACAAGCAAGTATAACCGAATAGTACACATTATGTTATATTAAGATATCGATTTAGACAGTAGTATTCAGATGAAATATATAATAAGAAGAAGTATATATATAAATATATATACTAAGAAGTATATATGAATTATAAATTTTATATGTGGCTATTTTTGTAGATATAATTAAATTGTATTTCAAGAATAAAATATTGTATTTCAGCAATATAATTACAAAGTATAATTGCAACATAATATTCTAGGTATTAGTATTCAGTCGAAATATATAATGAGTTTGTGTTTAACCACACAGCTATGTTGAAAAGAGGAATAGGCTTTGGAATCTGGTTACGCATTAGTTCCTCTTAAAGATATCTTATCTTTATTTCAAATGCCGAATTTTCAAATTCGGTATAACTCGACGTTATAATACGTCGAGTTTAAATTGTAAAATTTATTGAAGTAGCCTTATTCTTAATAAAACCAATATTAATGTATTGGTTATATATTAATGTAACCATATATTATTATCATATATATTACTGTATTGTATATAATATTATATGATTATAATATTATGATAATATTATAATATTATGACTTTCGAAGAAAGCCAATATCTAGATAAAAGCCAAAATCTAGATCATTTAATAGATGCATATTTTAAACTAGGTTACTATAAAAATAACATCAAACAGAAAATAGTAAAATATATAAATCAACACAATAATATAAAGAATAAATTTAAACTCTTAAGTGGCAAATTTTTATGGATGGATAATAATTAATACACTTTGTATTAGAATAAGATACTAGATAGTTATTATTACTATATACCACCAAAAGAGCGCGCAGTAAAAAAAAAACAAAAAAAAGAGTGTCAACGAAACATCGCAAAACGTCCATATTGCCATTCATCATGTTTTTAAGGAGATCCTTACAAGTTCTCCGATTGATGGCCATCACAATTTTCATTGGGATGCTGTTCCGTATGTGTACCAGGGGGCTGCTAAACACTGCAGAGGGATGAAAAAACGTGTTTTTCCGCGACAAGCAACGTCCATGTTCGCCCAGATTAAGTCGGATCCGCGCAGGTAGAACATCAGTGCATTTATGACCATTGGACGAAAATATGCTGTAAGCCATCGAAATGGTTGAGGAGAGACGTTATCATGACGAACATAGAATCTTCTGTAATGAAGGTAATCCACAATCCAGTTTATTAACCATGAATCGAAAGAGTAATGCCGAAGAGTTCGGATAAGATTATCGCGAGGTATGGGGTCGAACGCTTCGGAAAAGTCGACAAAAATAATGTCGATATCTTCACCGTCAGATTTCAAAGAAAATCATCTTTAACGATCCAACAATATATTGGTTGTGGTGGAGTGATCTCTCTAAAGCCATGTTGTGCAGTGGTCATGACATTTGCGTTTATGACATGAAGTTCCATACTAGAGAATGATACGTTCCATTATCTTACTGCAGATTTACCTTAAAGCTTTGCGGGCAGTAATTTTTCACTTTAGATACGTCTCCCTCCAATGTGGTAACTATGATCGATCCCAACGCTATCTAACCTCATACATACGCATTTACTTATATTTAACTTCATCTGCGTTACTTCACTCCATTCATAAATGCGGTCAAGGTCGTTTTGCAACAGTTTAGCATCCAGTTTGCTATCTCTAGTGCACAATAGTTATACATCATCGGCAAAGGCTAATCATGGATTTTGAATACGTAATTATAAGTAATTTAGAAATGTGATAAAAAGAAGATGACCCAATACAGTACTCTGAGGGACTCCACAATTTACATATCTTGTAGTGGAAATATGGATCCCTACTCTAACTATGTAGAAACGTCGACTAAGGAATTCCCCAACCCAATTGCAGATGGTACAAGGAACACCATAGTGAGATAACAAATTAATTAGACATGAGTGCGGAACTCGATCGAATGCCTTTGAAAAATCTAAGAAGATAGCGTCGACGCATTGACCTGAGCTAAACGCCACAGTTCACAATTCACGGGATGATAACTAGTTAGTAAGACACGAACGCTTGGAACGAAAACCGTGCTGTGATTTTGTAATAATCTTGTGTTCATCTAAATGATGCAAAATTCTACGGCAATCAATCTCTACAGAATTTTACATATGAAACTTGTGAGGCTTATAGGTCTATAGCCTGAGAAAGATGACCGTATCGATTCCTTGGGAATTTGGGCAATAATTACAGACTTCCACGAATTAGGAACCCATGAGTTGGAAATACTGTATTGAAAGAGTTTTGCAAGAAATGGAGCAAGACATGAAGACAGAGTTTTTAGAAGGAAAGGATAAATGCCATCCGGACCTGTTGAGCTATGATGATTAAAACTTCTTAAGTACACCTCAACTACACTGGAATATATTTTAGAAGTTGTTAATCGTTGTAAAATAGCTCCTAATCTCCAATTGATATCAGTTTTCATAGAATCATTATACGGAAGAGAAAAGCCCGAAGCTAGAGCTTCAGCAATTTCAACTTTATTAGTCAATACAGCATTCACTGTATTAATAGAATTGATTAGAGACGGAATATTTCTTTTTCAGCGAACATATGCCTAAAACTGTTTGGCTGTTTATAAGCCTTATTTGCAATAACTGCTGCGAACTCATTCCCGTTTCTTAGTTTTAGTCTTGTACATAGGTTTCGAATTAGTCTATAACGAGGAATTAGATTCGAATCTGAACGTGACATGCGCCAAAGGTGATTACGAGTTTTCATCATAAGCTTCAGATCTTTATCAAATCAAGCGGAAAATTTCGATCGTGAAGAAATTGCACGTGTTGGAGGGAATGTTTCTGAAATATTCATTAGATAATCCAAAATATGATTAAGTAGTTCCTTATTTTCACCTATCACGCGACGTAGATGAAACTGACTAAAATTTAAAATCTCTTCAGCTTTGACCTTCGACCATTGACGCTTAAATACTTTCCAACAATTACTACAGAAACGAATTCTAGGAGTAGACTCTAAAGCGTGTACACAATGATCACTGTTACCGATCGGTATCAGATAAATAACTATTTCTATATCATTGATACGTTTGGTGAATGCTAAATCGAGAATGGATCCCGACCTTAATGAACTACATGTAGGTTTGCATATATGCTGAATTAGAAGCAGTTCAGCAACTATGAATTCGGATAAATCCTTTTCATCAATACTACCTTCAGTAAAGAGAGATTCTGACCAGTTTGATTTTAGTAGATTGAAATCACCAACGAGTATAAAATGTTTGCTAACGCACAAGGAGCTCAACAGTAGCTTTAACGCATCAAAATTTACTGGAACTGATGGGGACTGATATAGAACGCAAATATTAATACTTACGGACTCACAGTTGGCATAAAAACGCAAACTCTCAAACGATCCATACTCGTCACATTAAGATAATATAATTGATATAATGAAATTGTTGCGAACGTACGCAGCAACTCCACCTCCATGCTTACCCGGTTTCGATCAGTTCGCAGCAGTCGATAACCTGGAATGTTAATAAGGGCATCTGTAACATGAATATGTAACCAGGATTCAGTAATACAGAAAAAAATCGTACGAATGTGACAGAATATGTTGCTTAAGTTCTACGACTTGGGCTTGCAAACTACGCAAATTCGAATAGCCGATTGACAAATACCGTGAAACATTACTAAGACTATATGTTTGTTGTTTCGCCTCAAAAATACCTTCGAATGAAACCAGACATCCTAACGGAGGACAAATTTCTTGACTGCTACTGTTTGAATAAGACACTATCGGGAGATTCACAATATAACCACATTGTAAAAATTCGTTGTTAGCTTTGCTCATAGATGCTTCATCGAAACCCATCGAACTGTCGGTCGCCATTTAAAATTTCGAACACACAGGTTAACTTCATAGCTAAACGACTTTTCAATTCTTCATTTGCTTTCCTAAGCTTCATACTATCCTCTAATGCGAGATCGCGAAGAATGCGTGTATTGGTTCACTTTAAAAAAATTTTGGTTTCTAATAAACATACAATAAACATACAATTTCAGTTCCGCTCGCTTCGCTCTCGGAAAATCTTGTCCACCGAGATTAATTTCCAGATCAATCCAGCAAATTTAACAGTTTTAACGCACAAGGACAACCATCGACGCACTACGACAACCATCTACGACAACCATCTACGACAACCATCTACGACAACCATCTACGACAACCATCTACGACAACCATCTACGACAACCATCGACGACAACCATCGACGACAACCATCGACGACAACCATCGACGACAACAATCGACGACAACAATCGACGACAACAATCGACGACAACCATCGACGACAGCAATCGACGACAACCATCGTTTATAGGTGGACGTAAGAAAACAACTAAGACCGACACCAACTATGGACAACTGCAAGTACAGTGCTCGATACACGACTGCAGCGTCTGGACAACAATCACCTGCGACAAGAATAAGGCTAAAGAAGACTTCGTATGTGGTTTTTGTGCCAACAAACTAATATGCAACCTTTCCAATAAGCACATATCAACATCCAACACGTCAACTCAAACTACCCCCGTCGTTTCTAATGTCCTTTCTCCACCCACCAACCCTGCCACCATATACACTTCCCATTCCATGTCATCTTCACTCCCCGACACCCCACGTCCCGTCCTTCCTGTCTCGTTTCTCAATAACTTGCATCCATCAATCAAAATCACCTCCACCAACCTCCACTATCCTTCCACTCATAACCTTTCCTCACATCGCTTGCCACCCTCTTTATTATCATTATCCTCTATGTCTCCCGTCGTCAAACCAAATCCCTCCAAATCATCAACTGCCAGCTCTTCTATCGTGATCTCACCTACTCACGTCAGTCGTCCTCCTTTACGGAAGCGCTTTGCTTCTCGCGATCGTTGCGTCATTGTTACTAATATCACGCCTTCTAACTCCTTATCTCCACAAGCACGTCTGGACCACGATGTTTCCGCCTTCAGATCCATCCTCTCGTCTATTGTTCCTGCGGATAAACCATCCTTTTTCAAGGACATTTCTCCTGTCGCATTCATCCGTCTAAACAAATCTTCTCAATCTAATCCTTCCCAGCCCCCTCTCCTAAAAATTGTTTTCAAGCATCGCTCTCACGCGTCTTCTGTTCTCTCTCAACGATTCAAACTCATGTCATCTTCAACCACTCGAATTTTCCCCGATCGCGCCCCTTCCGAAATCGCTCAAATCTCTTCAGCCCACATCAAAAAACGCCGTCGCGAGGAAAACGGCGAAACATCACTCGCCATCCGAAACATAGACGGAAATTTTCAAGTTGTCCACACCCGTCCAAAAATTCGAAGGCGCTCCATCTCTCCAATGTGTCTTCTCCACAAGTCTCTTTCGCCACAGCACACGGTTTCCGCCTCGGTCTCCTCAACACTAGATCTATTCTCAATAAATCCGATCTTATCCTCAACCTATTCACCAAGCAATCCATCGATCTCTTCTGCCTCACTGAATCCTGGCACTCAGATTCCGACGACCTTTCCATTCGCCGTCTGCTCTCTGCCGGTTGCTCCCTAGTCGAATCCGCCCGCCCCCTCAGCTCATGCCCTTCTAAATCCTCTAATCATGGCGGCATCGTCGCATTCGCGCGTCACCCAGCGTCTCTTCGCAAAATCAATCCCCCTTTCAGTCCTTGCTCTTTTGAATTGCTCACTTGTCGTTATTCTAACCCGATCACTCTAGATCTCGCCATTGTATACCGTCCTGGTTCATCAGCTCCTACAGCCTTATTTTTTACCGAACTCGCTGACGTCCTTTCTCATTGTTCTTTGTCCTCAATCCCTTCACTCATTCTAGGCGACTTCAATATCCGCCCAGACCGCCCCTCTTCCACAGATTCCATCCGCTTCATCAACATTCTATCCAACTACAATTACAAACTAATCTCCACTGCCCCCACACATATCCTTGGTAGAGCACTCGACATCATCGCTGTCCCTGATCATTTTGCTGCCCACACCTCACTGTCCATCTCTGATCCTGGTCTATCCGATCACTTTCTTATCACCCTTGATCTCGCTTGCAACCACACCCCTCCTCACACACCTACAATCCTACGTCGCCCTTGGAGAAATCTTGACCTCTCCCTTCTCCGATCTGCCTTACTCAAATCGTCTCTATCATTACCCACAATAACATATGCATCTCATCACGATCTCGCCTTTCTTTTCGACTCTGAACTCACATCCACTCTCGATATTCTCTTGCCCTTCAAGTCTCACCCACACCGTCGCTTGCACCGTGCCCCATGGTTTGACATCCAATGCCTACTCTCAAAGCGTCGACTCCGCCATGCTTTTCGAGTCTATCACCGCTCTCTCAGACGCGATTTCCGCTCGATCACTCCGTCTTTCCGTGATTCCTATCTTGCTCTTCGCCGGTCTCATCTCAACCTACTACGTACCAAATGCAACTCCTTCTGGCAGCATAAAATCATCACTTCATTCAACTCTAAGACTCTCTGGCATACTTTTAACTCAATCCTGGCTCGTTCCTCTACGCCTTGCAACATCAATGCTAATGATTATTCGTCATTTCTCCCGACTGAAGTATCCACGCTGCTCTCTCACACCCGGGTCCCCATCCTAACCCACTCTGCCCAGTCTACTCTCATCCTTCCGGAACTCTTTCATCTTCTCCCTGTATCACCTACAGAAGTATCATCTGTCCTCATGTCCTTGCCCAACAAAACCTCACCTGCCGATCCCCTGCCTACCCACATATTAAAATCTATATGCTCATCGATATCCCCATTTCTCACAACCTTGTTTAACTCGTCCATCCGCAGTCGTATCTTCCCTTCACACTGGAAATCCGCAATCGTTCGTCCCCTCCTTAAGAAACAATCGCTCGACCCCTCCCTTCCTTCTAGCTATCGCCCCATTTCACTACTCCCTACTCTTTCAAAGCTCTTAGAACGCCTCATCTTAATACAAATCAACGCTTATCTCTCCTCATCCAATCTGTACCCTCCTTTCCAATCCGCTTTCCGCTCTAATCACTCGACAGAAATCGCATGCATAAAAGTGTACAACGACTTACTCATTTCTCGAGACAAGGCTCTATATAGTGTTCTCATCTCCCTCGACCTCTCCTCCGCATTCGACATTGTCGACCACTCCGTCCTCCTTTCTCGCCTTCGTTATGATTACGGCTTTTCTTCCTCCTCCGTAGCTTGGTTCGCCTCATATCTATCCGACCGTTCCTTTCGCGTCTGTTCTAATTCATCATCCTCCCCTCCTATCCCTATTTTTTGCGGGGTTCCACAAGGTTCAGTCCTAGGTCCCCTGCTTTTCTCTCTTTTGCTTGGCGATCTCTCTCCATTTATCAAACCTTACTCCTTTAAGGTCATGCAATACGCCGACGACATTCTAATCTATGCTCATGCACCCGCAAATCGCATACACGATATCGGCATTTTTGCCTCCAACTGTGTCTCTTCTATCTACAAGCGTCTCTCCAATCTCCATCTCGTTCTAAACGCCGAAAAGTCCAAAATAATGTGGATCCTTCTCCGTAAACCAAGCATATCTCCTCCCATTGTATCTTTTGCCTCATCGATCATCCCTATAGTCCACAATCTCACTTTCTTAGGCTTCCATTTTGATGATCACCTTTCCCTTAAACCCTTCGTCCGTGACAAGGTCCGCTCGTCTAACTTAATTCTTCGTGACATCCGCCGTATCCGCCCCTTATCGACTTCCGTTCTTGTATGTCTCTTCTTTCATCGCTTCTTTTCCCTAAAATCGATTACTGCCTTAGCCTTTTCGCCTATTCTCCAAAATCCATCATCCTACCCCTACAACGAATAATCAACACCGCTGTTCGAGTGCTCTTTCGTCTCCGTCGCTTCGACCACACATCTACATATTTTGCCCAAATCTCCTGGCCCACCATCCACATCCGCATCAAACTCCGCCTTCTTCTCGTTACTTTTCGTCTCATCGCTGTCGGCTCCCCATCGTTCATCAACCTTCCTTTCTTAGACGATACTCGCCCCACCTCGCTATCGCTTCGTTCCTGTCATACCCTCTTACTCCACGTTCCTAATTACTCCAACAACTACGGTCTCCGATCCTTCCTCGTCGCCGCCTCATTCGCCTGGAATCAACTCCCTATCGACGTCCGCCGCGCTCCCTCCTTTATCACATTCAAACACCTCCTCCGTTCACACCTTCTCGACACCTGATTCACATGTCATAGATTACGCGACATTTTCTCAGCTTTTGCAAAAAGGTAATGAGGAAATTGCAGGTTGATCAAACGTATGGAAGATGTTTAGATTGGGAAAGAAATTAACTGATAAGCCTCGACTATTGTAGGTCATAATGAGATTCTGTGCAATTGTCGCGAGGGAGTTGATTCCAGGCGAGTGAGGCGGCGACAAGGAAGTATCGGAGACAGTAGTTGTTGGAGTAATTAAGAACGTGGAATAAGAGGGTATGACGGGAACGCAGCGACAGCGAGGTGGGGCGAGTGTCGTCTAAGAAAAGAAGGTTGATGAATGATGGGGAGCCGACAGCGATGAGACGAAAAGTATCGAGAAGAAGGCGGAGTTTGATGCGGATGTGGATGGTGGGCCAGGAGAGTTAGGCAAAATATGTGGATGTGTGGTCGAAGCGACGGAGACGAAAGAGCACTCGAACGACGGTGTTGATTATTCGTTGTAGGGGTAGGATGATGGATTTTGGAGAATAGGCGAAAAGGCTAAGGCAGTAATCGATTTTAGGGAAAAGAAGCGATGAAAGAAGAGATATACAATAACGGAAGTCGATAAGGGGGCGGATACTGCGGATGTCACGGAGAATTAAGTTAGACGTACGGACCTTGTCACGGAAGAAGGGTTTTAGGGAACGTTGTTCATCGAAATGGAAGCCTAAGAAAGTAAGATTGTGTACTATGGGGATGATCGATGAGCAATAAATAAAAAAAATTCTTAATAACAAAAAAAGGATTAAAATATGTTGATACATGCCTTAATGAAAAATGTCATAGTAGAAAAACGGCAATAACATACGATTTTAGTTGGGTTGTCTTCTTATAATAACGGGCAAAACGTATCATCTCCAACCTACACCAGTGCGCCACCATCCGACTCAACCACTCAGGGTCTATCACATACTTGCGGGTTCAGTCGAGGCGAAAAATGGTTGGTAATCGCGAGATTAGGAGATTCTGTGCAATGGTCAAACCGCGTTTAGAATATTGCATTCAAGCATCGTTCCCAATCAAATAAAAACGGTTTAAGAAAAAAACGCAAAAGAAAAAGGTTTAAGAAAACAATACAAGCATTTAAGAAAACAATTTAAGTAAAACAGTTTAAGGAAAACTAACGATTTAAGAAAATTGTTGGATAGTTGCTGATTGATGCTGCAAATAAGAATGTAATATCCATGTCTTATTTTATTTGATCATTTGAATCTTTATAATTATGATCTGTCAACACAACGTTATATTGCTATGCGATGTATTTTTTAAACAGAAAGCATATATTCACGATAATTACAAATATTTGAAGATTCCCTTAACTAGGGCACAGCCATATAAAATGTATTACAACAAAATAATAAATCAATTGTATCAATTAACTGCATTTACGAAAACTTCCATGAAATCAGTTTAAGAAAATAAGGAAGTTGAGCAAAACATTTGTTAACTATCACGATATGTTCGTTCATCTTAAGATTGTTTTAAACTTCTGAATTTTATTATTATCGCTACATAACTGTGGCCAAAATGGCTGTTTTGGTCACCCGCAAATTGTCAAATTCCAATTAATACAAATTAAAGGAAAAAGTAGGCAGTTTTCGTTCAAAATATAAAAATCTTGAATTGCAGACTTATACCCTTCGTCCGCCACAAGGTCCGCTCGCATAACTTAATTCTCCGTAACATCAGTCTTATCCACCCCTTATCGACTTCCGTTCCTATATGTCGCTTCAATCATTGCGTATTTTCCCTAAAATCAATTACTGTCTCCGCCTTTTCGCAAATCCTTCAAAATCCAATAATTCTACCTATACAACGCATAATCAAATCCGCCGTTCGAGTGCTCCTACGTCTTCGTCGCTTTAACCACACATCAACATATCTTGCCCAACTCACCTGACCCACCAACAAAATCCGCATCTTCGCCTTCATCTCATCACTTTTCGAATCATAGCTGTCGGTTCTCCATCTTTTATCAACCTCCCTTTCTTAGACGACACCCGCTCCCACTTCTCTATCACTGAGTTCCCGTAATTCCCTCATCCTCTCCGTTCCCAATTACTCTAACAACTACGGTCTCCGATCCTTCCTCGTCGCCGCCCCGCTCGCCTGGAATCAACTACCACTCGACTTCCGCCGCGCTTTCCTTTATTGCATTCAAATGTGGCCTTCGTACCCACCTCCTCGAAAAATGATTTAGAATTTTTGGTTGTGGTCATGTAAAAAAAAGATTTATTTTAACGAGGCAAATGCGTGCCAGCGCACGCTTACATGACCACAACAAAACAAAAATGTTTATCATGTGTCGAAAAGGTGTGAACGGAGGAGGTGTTTGAATGTGATAAAGGAGGGAGCGCAGCGGACGTCAATTGATTCCAGGCGAGTGGGGCGGCGACGAGATAGGATCGGAGACCGTAGTTGTTAGGGTAATTTGGAACGTGAAGAGGAAATGACGGGAACGCAGCGATAGAGAGGTGGGACGAGTGTCGTCTAAGAAAGGAAGGTTAATGAACGATGGGGAACCTACAGCGATGAGACGAAAAGTTACGAGAAGAAGGCAGAGTTTGATGCGGATATGGATGGTGGGCCAGGAGAGTTGGGCAAAATATGTGGATGTGTGGTCGAAGCGACGGAGACGAAAGAGCACTCGAACGGCGGTGTTGATTATTCGTTGTAGGGGTAGGATGATGGATTTTGGAGAATTGGCGAAAAGGCTAAGGCAGTAATCGATTTTAGAGAAAAGAAGAGATGAAATAAGAGATATACAATAACGGAAGTCGATAAGTGGGCGGATACTGCGGATGTCACGGATAATTAAGTTAGACGTACGGACCTTGTCACGGACGAAGGGTTTCAGGGAACGTTGTTCATCGAAATGGAAGCCTAAGAAAGTAAGATTGTGTACTATGGGATGATCGATGAGGCAAAAGATACAGTGGGAAGAGATATGATTGAATTACGGGGGGGGATCTGCATTATTTTGGACTTGTCTGGTTTTAGAACAAGAGTGAGATTGGAGAGACGCTTGTAGATAGAAGAAATATAGTTGGAGGCAGAATGCCAATATCGTGTATGCGATGTGCAGGTGCATGAGCACAGATGAAGATGTCATCGGCGTATTGTATGACATTAAAGGAGTAAGGTTTGATAAACGGATAGATCGCCAAGTAGAAGAGAAAAAAGCAGGGGACCTAGGACTGAACCTTGTGGGACCCCGCAAAAAATTGGGAGGAAAGGGGAGGTTGATGAATTAGAACAGATGCGAAAGGAACGGTCGAATAGATATGAAACAAACCATACAATGAAGGAGGAAGAAAAGCCGTAATCATAACGAAGGCGAGAAGGAGGACGGAGTGGTAAGCATGCGCCGGCACGCATTTGCCAAGTAAAAATAAATATTTTTTAAATAGCTTTAGATCGGATCTCACTACGTCGTCAGGAAGACAATCCCATGATCTAATCGATCTGTGTGATAGTCTGATAAGCGTAGAGCAATAAACATATGATAAAGGTTTAGTGTCATGGAATGACGCTTGTCATACTGTTTGTCATTTAACGTAATGTATTCAGAGGGGTACCACTAGTGGTCATATGCCACATTGATGTCATATCCAATGAAAACAGTCTAGCGCTGTTACTCTTGATGCAGAAATTCAAATCGAAGGATATCGTATCTATCGTTTCGACAGGAGAACTAGAAGAGTGCCGGTGTAATTCTCAATGTATCTAATTTATTGCAGTCACGCTTTCTAGCCAGTTTTTATGACCAAAACCACACATCTGGCAATATGGATAGATGTTTGATTCAGAACAATCTCTATAACAATTGGTCTTATATATCGATCTCCTCTATCAGATGTCAGCTCTCTCTCGGTTGAGCTAAAAATACGAGTTGTTAACAAAGAATGTGTTGTGATGGGGGACTTTAACTTACCGGGTTAAAGTCCCCCATCACAATAAGTATTGGGTTACTAATACTTATTCGCAGTCTTGCCTCTTCGACAAAAATCTGTTTGATTCGGTTGTTAATTTAGGTTTGTACCAGATGATTGATTTCCCTACGCGCTTTTCGAAATCTTGCTCTTCTTTGCTAGACATAGTTTTGTCATCCTCAGATTATATAGTTAACGGAAAAATATGCATCCCACCAATAGGAAATAGTGACCACTATTTCCTATTAGGAGAACGGTAATACTATGCCGTTCTCCATATACGACGTCGCTAGTGCACTTTCTAAGTTGCCCATTCATACCAGCCCTGATCCAAATAATTTGCCATGTTTTGCTTCGTAATACCGCGAATTTGATCGCTAAACCGCTCTATGACATATTTTCTTAATCAATTCGCTACAGTATGCTACCTTTAGAATGGAAACATCTATTATTCGACCTATTCATAAATCTGGTGATAGTTCTGGTGATAGTGTGTGTGCAAATTACCGTCCTATTTCACTAACTTCTATTCTATTAAAAATTCTGAAACGATTTATACTTGGTGAGCTGATAAGACGGGACTGTTCTCGTGATATTGTCTCAGATAGACGACATGGCTTTTGGTGTGGTCGTTCGACAACGTCTAATATCTTATTGATTCATTATCATTGGTTAAGTAATCTCGATCAAGGGTACCCAACTGACGTATTATTCATCGATTTTCGACGTGCTTTTGATAATGTAAACCATAATATACAATTGCCAAGCTGATTAATTATAGATTTGATCAAGTGCTTACAAACTGGATTTGTAGTTATTTAACAAACCGTGCTTTTCGTGTTCGAGTAGGAAATTCTCTATCTTGCTCATGCAAATCTTCTTCAGATGTTCCACACATATATGTACTATGGCCTTTCTTATTTAACATATTTATAAACGACATAGTGTCCTGTTTTTCGTCTGATTGTGTTCTGTATGCTGACGACTTAAAGGTTTGGCGTTGTATAGAATCATCCAAAGATGTTGAATTATTGCAATTCGAGTTGAATATTATTTTAACATACAAGGCTATAGCCATGCAGCTGTTTTGTCTGCTCACGGTAAAAAAATTTATATTTATATTAAAACCAAGTTCATAAATGATGCTTATATGGTGTAGAAATAGCAAATTGGACGTTAATTATGAGAAGTGTGCGCACATGACAATCTGTAGGGCATTCAATTCCTTATATTCCTTAGGGCATAGAGAAGTAAGCACAGTTAGTACGTATAAAGATTTGGGTATTATAACTAGTGTCTCTATGTGTTTTGAAGAGCACTCTCGATGTATTTTAGCAAAATGTCTTCGGCTTTTCTGGTGTATTCGCTGCTCGTTATCGATACTGTGTCTTGTATGGGAGGTATTTCACAATGAACACCATGTGTTGCGTGGGCTCTTCAACATTCGATCAACTCGAGCTTTGCGAGGTCACTCGTTTTATCTTAGTCGCCAACGAATAGTACATTCTAGGACGATTCAATTTGGACAACGAATAATAAATTCATGGAATCGTTTAAGCGATGATATTGTAAATGCGGGAACTCGTGAGCTCTTTAAACGACAGATTATTTTAAATTGTTAACTGATTTGTTTTTGATTTTCTCTTTTTCTTTTATTTTGACTATCGATTTGTCAGCAACTGTGAGCTATGCTCGTAACGTTGTCTACATAATAATAATACTTACCCCTCGAATTTTTAGGACAGTATTCTCCGCATTTTTTCTACCGATCTTTGAATACGACCTTCCAACTGCCGCTTCAATTTTTGTTAGAGATCCTTGACCATCGAAAGAGTGCTACGAGTATCTTCCAAGCATGTATTAGGTTTCCAAGTTTGTCTTATGAGCGCTGTCTTGAGATATTAGGAATGAACACTCTTGAATCACGTAGATCATTCATTGACCTCGTTTATTTGTATCGTTTAGTTATGCTTGGTTATGGGGGGTGATACTTTAAAACAACTAACTTTAATAAACACTCACAATCGCACAAGAGAACATAAAGCTAAATTGAGAAAGCAGCAAGTATGCAAATCGGTGGTTATAAGAGTCATTTCCGCATCGCGCGATCAATGCTTGGAATGAATTGGACAGCTCAATAGTTACTACGCAGTTGACTAAAGAATTTCGTCAGAAATTAAAACATTTATCTTGCGGATGATTTTTATTTTATTTTATTTTAAACATTAAGAGCTGTACTGAGCTCTTCTGTTGTGTTCTATAATAATATTAAGAATCGATAACCAATCCCCATAATTCTTTCGATATTTATACTTTTTATACCAAAAAGTATAAAATATGGCAGTAATGCAAAATTGAAGTTGGCCTTGGCATAACAACACATGGTCTGATTTATATTCACATATAGTGTTTGTAATAAGCAAGATGAGTAATTAAAAATATCGATTACGGTTACATGCCGACGTTTATAATGCAGTTTAGTGTCTTTTAAAACTGGCTGTTACATGATTCTTTTAATAAAAGAATGTAACCATAAATTTTTCAATATCGTTCGTAACATCTTTTTAAAATTGCAATAACTGCGTAGTAGATTAATATTTTACATTAAATAATTTACGTTGAAATGAAAAATAACGCTAAAAACGTCTACTTTTAACAATAAATAGGGGTAATGTTGCTTATTTTTCAATTATTACAAACATGAGTGTGAACTGAAAAATAATGTTCAATAGCTAAAAAGTACATAAAATTAAATTTTTGAAGATGATAACTTCATTACAGCAATTATATTAACATAAGAGATTAAGGTATCAATCGTTTGATTTTTAAATACAATTTCATCATTATTGTTTTGACATAATCACGAGTACAACTTAAAAGTAATTAATAAAGTTTTAATAAATTATCCAATGCTTCAGATAAATTTTATTTTTTTGCTGTCTTTTATTATTATTAGTATACAACAGCCGATGAGCGGTGGCTCGTTTGGCTGGATCTCAATGTAAAAAAAGTACAATGTCAGTAAAACAAAAAAATCCAAATCAGGTTCGACTTCTTATGAGAGCGATACACTGTTCAACGCACGCCGAAATTCTCGGATGTTCCGGCATTCAATTGCAGATTTCGATTGCTATTCTAAACGCTTAGATTAGTTGTTTCAAAATATTTTAGGAAAATTCTTCACAAGTAGATAAAAAAATTGAATTATATGGGATGAAACTTTTTAGTTATTTTTGAAACTTGATAGTGAGTATTTTCTTCTATAAAGCGATCAAAGTCAGGGGTCAATTTCTGGGAGCAAGAAATCTTCATAATAGAAGACCGATATTTTTGACAACCTTAATCTGATGGCATTTTTATAAAGCTACATGTATGATATAAACTTTTCATAGAGATAGGTATATTCAAGCATCTGTAAAATCTTCAATACGAAATTTTTATCTCTTGTTACTTCTCATTTAAATATGAATATATGACAGATACGATCATTTTTTGATATTTTCATCTCATGACGGTATCATTTCGAAGATCAATCAATTTAAATTACAGTTCTAGGAGCGCTTTTGCAGCAGAGAAAGCAAATGGATTTATAAAGAGAGAAAATGCGATATCGTGGTGTTCAGTCTTAAAAGCTTGGTCATAACATACACTGCTAACAAATAACTATTTACAACGAGCATACAATCAGACGAGCATACAAACAGACTGAAACATACAATCTAGAGTAAATACAATTACTTACAATCTGAAGTAAATACAATAAACATACAATCGAACACAACTATCTCAAGTGATTAAACACACAACTTTAACACACATACAATTTCAAAGTCGTACGTCCAGGGTACATCCCGGAGTACGCAGAATGGTTCGCGGAAAACCAACAGATGAAATACGATGTTGTAATTGCAACGGCGCAGCGGTCATTTGTCGTGGGTGTCGATGTGCGAAAAAATCAAGCCCGTGTGTGAATTGCAGAGCACCAGGCTGTCGTAATCGAATTAATAATATATTTCCCAATTCAGAGTCTATCAAAGTGAATTCCATCCAATGTCGAAATTCTACACAAACAGATCCGACTAGCATGTTCAACGACTAAATTCGTAAAGATACTAGTCAATTGATTACGAACAAAATCAGCCGGAGTTGTATTTCATGCGTAGGTTCAATAGATTCCTTATCTACATTTCGAAACAACGATGCAACAGCACGGGCAAGGGCAGTAAGTAATATAACGACACCCAGTATTTCTATTGAATACATATATTATAAGGTATGTAATTGGCGCCCCAACCTCATGCAACTTCATATATGTACGGCGAGTAACGAATTTATAGATATTCTTTCTTCTTATTACAATTTAATAGCAAATGACAAAGATGATGGCCGAATCTCATTGATAAAGCAACGGTTTTCTCACAGTGTATCCTTCAAAAAATCCCAACGCCTAAGATCTCTTACACTAGAAAGACCATTGAACGTCGTTTAAAGAGTTGGAAAGCGGAAGACTTTATAAGTGTATATGAAGAAGCATTGATATTGCAGACAACATCGCATTGCAAAGTGAAAACAAAGAAGATTGATTGGCATAAAAACTACATTCGGCTAATGGAGAATGGATGTGTAGCTTCAGCAACCAGACTTCTAGAATTTAAAGACGATTCACCCATTCTTTCTCCCGATTCGAAAGTTGGTACAAATACTGTAATAGAGAAGCTAGCAGAATTACACCCTTACCCTGCTGAAATAGATCAGAGTGCTATTCTATCGGATTTTGTTGAGGGAGTAACTAGTCATCATCCAGTCATATTTTATTCTATAGATGCAGACGAAATCATAGCAGCAGCAAGGAGAACACAAGGTGGCGCTGGACCTTCAGGCTTAAATGCAATAATGTGGAAGAGAATGTTAACTGGATTTGGTATCCAATCTAAGAAGTTGGCAACATCACTAGCGGAATTTGCAATACGATTAGCTTCAGAGCATATCCATCCTAACAGTTTGCGTGCGTTTGTAGCGAGTAGACTTATAGCTTTAAAAAGACTGCAGGTATACGACCAATTGGCGTGGGACAAGTGGAACGACGGATAATTAGCAAAGTCGTTTTAGGAAAAATTAGAGGACATATTCAGGATGTAATGGGAACTGTGCAATTGTGCGCATCACAGAGAAGCGGAATAGAATTCGGTGTTCATTCCTTATCAGATTCCTTTCACTCTCGGGTTGACTTTGGCTTACTGGCCGTGGATGCAACAAACGCTTTTAATTCCGTAAATCGACGTCTAACATTAACAAACATAAAATTCATTTGTCCGTCTCTTGAAACAATACTAGTGAACTTATACATAAAATCATCAACAATGTTTACTGGTAGTGATCCGATATTTTCAAAAGAGGGTTTCACTCAAGGTGACCCTTTGGCCATGGCTGCATTTGCCGTTTCGACTCTACCACTCATCCTTCATATTTAAAAATGTTTACCATCCGTGATTCAACGATGGTACGCAGACGATGCAAACTTTGTCGGTCCTAGCGATGATTTATCTAGAGCCTGGGAAATACTAAAAACAATAGGCCCAAAATTTGGATATTACGTTAATCCACTAAAGACACAGCTGCTAATACACAAGGAACATGAATTCGACACTAGCAACTTCTCTGGCTGTAAAATAAGTGAGCGTGCTATCGAAGTACTCGGAACTCCCATTGGAGCAGAAGCTGATGTTTTGGATATTATAAAAACCAGGGTAACATCCTGGGCATCCACACTTGAAAGATTAGTTGAAGTTAGTAAAATTGATCGACAAACTGCTTATTCCGGGTTAATACACTCTGTGCAATGGAAATGGATATATACTTACAGAACAGTACCAATGTGCACGGATGTCACTAGATGTCTTAAAAACCTATTGTATAGCGGTTTTATTGAGTCAATCACACAAGCGAAAATTGAACAAGCACATAAAGAATTATTAACTCTACCGTTCAAGTTAGGGGGCATTGGGTTAGTTGATCCGGAATACATCGCTGACTTGGAGTACGATTATTCTCGTAGAATGTACGAAACCTATCGAGACGGATATACGGGAGAAAACCTGAGGGATGTTCAAACTCAAACAGCTAGAAATATTTCATACATGAGATTAAATGTAGCCAAATCGAGGAAAGAATTAATACTAAAATCTCTACCATCGGATTACTTTAAGATATTGGCACATGCTAGTTACAAGGGAGCTTCATCGTGGCTATCTTCCCTACCTCTACGTCACGAGGGGTTTCGGCTTACAAACAATGAGTTTAGCGATGCATTAGCAGGTCGCTATGGATGGTCTTTGCGAGCATTAGAAAATAAAAAATGCATATGTTCTTCAGAAATGACTATCAATCATGCATTTTCGTGCAAGACCGGAGCGCTACCATCTATCAGGCATAATGAAGTAAGGGATATATTTTCTCATCTCTTAAGCGGGATATGCAGTGGCGTGGAGGTTGAACCAGTATTAGCACCCGTTCCATCTGATTATCGTTTTAACAACAATAGCACAAGCATATCGAAAGAAGCGCGTCTGGATGTTGTATGTAGTGGACTATTCGGAAGCCGGTTTGAGCGGACATTTTTGGATGTCGCAATATTTAATGTACATGCTCCCTCTAACTCCCGAACTGCGTGTAAGGCTGACTTTGAATACCATGAAAAACGGAAAATTTCGAAGTATGGAGAGCGAATTTTAAGTTTAGAACAGGCGCATTTCAGTCCGTTAATTTTTTCGTCTTCAGGAGGATCAAGTCAGGAATCTAATAGGATAATGAAGCAAATAGCGTCAAAATTAAGCTCAAAACGCGAACTCCCATATCCTCAAATAATAAAAAATATACGAGCGAAAATTTCATATGCCTTAGCTCGTGCTGCATCTGCCTGTTTAAGAGCGCCACGCTCTACATATGGAAAACCTATTCACGATCATTTTCGATCAACAGAAGAGATGTCACGAAAGCCGGAAGATTCGAATTAAAGAGAAGTAACTTAGCTTATGATTGGATTTTTGAATTCTTTACTTTTGGTCACATTCTTGAATGTTTTACGAAAATAAAAAAAAATTTCTTTATACAACAGCCGATGAGCGGTGGCTCGTTTGGCTGGATCTCAATGTAAAAAAAGTACAATGTCAGTAAAACAAAAAAATCCAAATCAGGTTCGACTTCTTATGAGAGCGATACACTGTTCAACGCACGCCGAAATTCTCGGATGTTCCGGCATTCAATTGCAGATGACGGGAGTTTTCCAACTGTTTAATACTCGATCTCTGATATCCTGATAGTGTCGATGGACTTTACTACAATGTTTGAGCGTTAGTCGATGTCCACTTAATTGATCGGAGTTGCGTAGGCAAAACATGAAGTTGAGGGGATGAGTGGGCGATAAAATTGCCCTCCATACCAGCATAAGATCAGCTTTTACCAAACTTTCACAAACCGTTGAAACACCTAGGATTTCTAACTTCTGATCAAACGGCAGGTCTTTGACAGTGGGAACAATACGAGTAGCCGACCGGAGAATTGATTCGTAAGCAACAATGTTCTTGCACAGATGTGGATACGCTGCGGGAGATGCTTATAACATTCGAAATTCGATGAGGGCCTTGTATATTATTCTGAAGCTACATGCCTCTAGTGATCCAAGAGATCGTCTAATGATGCCAATAGTACGACGGCAATTAGCTCAAACTTTATTTAGTTGAGCGCTCATATCGAGCGTATTAAGCGTAGATACCCCTAAATCATCGATTTTATCTGTAGAATCAATCGACATGTTTCTAATTTTATAAGAGCAACGAATGTCTGGGGGAGTCGATCCGCATATGTCTACATTTAGTCTCATTTATCATCAGCCCATTAGATATACACCATTTATTTATGGAATCCAGGTCTTTTTTAAGAGCGCTATCATCGGAATCATCAATGATTCGCCTCCAAACCTTAAGATCATCTGCGTAGTTAACACATTCCGACGTCAAGTTGTTTGTAATATCATTTACATATATGTTAAAGAGAGTCGGACTAATGGCCGATCCCTGTGTCAAAATCTCTTGTCAAGATTTATTGTCAATATCTCTTGATAAGCACAACACATAGATTGTTGATATTGCTCACAATGAGTTGTTAAAATCGCACCGTTTTAGCGTGAATCCCTAAGTGATGACATATATATAGCGAATCATAATATTTAAATATTATCAAAAGAGAAGTTTCCAGATTCGACTTGGAGTAACTAAGGTTGGAGGCGGATAAGGAGGATGGGGACGAGTAAACGTAAGAGTGACAAGGAAATGATCGGACAAATCAGGATCAGTAATTGACAATAGCATATGCATTGAAGCATTTGGGAGCAGCAATGATGTCGAGAGCACTGCCAAGAATGTGTTGTTTAAACGCAATTAGAGGGTACAGCAAGATAGAAGCTTCATTTAAGTATCTGAAACACAATCATAAGTAAGAAGATATTTTGTGTTTTATACCAGGGGTATTTTTATATACACAAGAAAGAAAACGTAAATTACAAATAATAAATTATGTCAAAGTCTTGCCGGTCGCTCGTTTCCTCAACCGTTCCAATAACGAAAATAGTGTTGCTTGGCTAGATGGCAACGCTCAGCCTCTGCAGCAGGAAATCCGTAGACCGCCGCTATTCAGTCACTGCTGTTATCCGCCGACCTATTTCGTGCATTAGGCCTTCCGCCTCATCGCCCAACGCACCAAGCTTTTCCACTTCGACTGGCACAAAATCGTAGATCGGCGTCAGGCAGGCGTATTTGCTGCGTTTCTTGGTCTCTGATCAATTGGCTACCGCTTCAGGTGCGGTCACAGCTGTATTTAGATGACTCGCCGCGAGGGTCTCCGGACAGGTGAAATCTCAGATAGAAGATAAATATCCAATATAAATGGTATAATATGATTGGTAATACAAAACTCTATAGTAATACCATAAAGAAATGAGTGGGGCTTGTTGAAAGTAATTTATAGTTAAAATCAGAAGGCACGTTAGTTAGAGTGATAGAGTTATATTCAACCGGGCGATGAATACAAATGTTAAAGTCGCCGAGAACCAAAGAAGTATAAGACAATGAACAGTGAGAAAGAATATCTGCAAGGTTGTTAAAGAACATACATGAGGGGGCAGCATAGCCTTAAGGTATAAATCACAAGTTCTAGAAGGAAAGAACTTGATGATCCGCATTTGAGCAATTTGAACGAGATGGAACATATGTTAGCAATAATTTTACGTAGAGACGTCGGGTGTCGAGCAATGGCAACACTATTGTCATGGTTAGAAGCAATAGATGTAGAAGAGACAAATAGACTAGCTGATTCAAGGAGATACCAGCCAGAGAGACATATACGATGAATAGTAATATCGTCAGATTCAGAATGTCAGGATTCGGTAATGCAGAGAATATCGATAGATAATTGATCGAAGATATCAAGGAGCAGATCAGCTTTATGAAGAATAGAGCAATTGAAAGACTAAGAGTAAAATTATGTTCAGGATCGAGATCGACTAGCGAAGAAGGCTGGGGAGAAACGGGACGCCACGGATTTTTGTCCTCGTGCGTACGACGTAATTTTTTTCTGATTTGACGGATTGAGAGGGATTACTCGCCATTTGTTTCACGTCGATGTTTCTTAATAAGAGCTGAAATGAGCTGGGCAATATCATATTTTTACCAAATATAAAAACAGAAAAAAGATAACAGTGGTAGTCAATGGAATAGACTACCACAGATGGTAGTCTATTCCATTGATTCACTATACGGTTTCTTATATCCTGGAGGTATCGATGTAGCCATGTTTGAACATCAATATGTGTCCTCGCAGCTTTTTGGAATCACGGAGGCTAAAAAAGATAAAAGGTAACAATCAGGTTTTAATTGCATTAATTTCGAAGTGCGAATTTGTGCTCGACAGAATGATCTCTTTCATTGACTACTAATAGCCACAGATGGTAGTATATTCCATTGATTCACTATACGGTTTCTTATATCCTGGAGGTATCGATGTAGCCATGTTTGAACATCAATATGTGTCCTCGCAGCTTTTTGGAATCACGGAGGCTAAATAGTTAATTTAGATGGTGGGACGAAGACATGAAGACTTTCCGCTCCAGCATCATCTCAGCTATGACCAGTCTTTTATGGATAGATTGAATTCCCTGGGTTTACGATCAAATGAAAGACCTTTGACAGCAGGAACGAGCTTTGTTTCAAATCTAAGCGCTGAATCATAAGTCGCTAATTTTTTTGCAAAAGTGGAAAGGCTGCAAAAGAAGTGTAAAGAAAATGCGACTATATAAGCGTGAGATAGATTATTCGGAAGCTATGGACATCTAAGGTTCCGAACGAACGTTTAATAAGGCCGATAGTACGACGACAGGAGAACGCGACTTTAGCAACGTGTTGATTCCTGTCAAGATTTTTACAATATACTATCCACAAATCATCAAATTTGTTAGTGGATACGATATTGATGTTACTTTTATAACATGATGCGTGAATAATTAATGAACTAATCCTCGTGTGGCTAATGTGGCTAATCCTCATGTGGTTAACGCTGCATTTACCAGTGTTAATCAAAATTCATACTAGAAATTTTGCAAATATAATATGTAACTGCTTTTATTCAGATTTTAACTAATAGTGTAACAGGGCAAGATATTCATAAAAGAAATTATACGTTACTATTTAGAAAAATAATTAGCAAACACCGTAGAGTTTGCTTTAATTTATAGAGAAAGTATGTGACTGTTCACATTGTTATTTTAGGTTACTTTAATCGTCTTAATATTAATTAGAAAGATGGTTTTTTATAGAAATACGTTTATCAGCTTCAAAACAATTTTCAAATCATTTAATGTTGAATAAGCCTTCACATTAACACATCCTATCTGCTACTAGAATATCCAAAGATAGTCGGTCTCTACTAAATTTAGTATTTACGAAATATGAAACTGATATTAACAGCGTGGTTTACCCGTCCACAGGAAACATCATTATCATTAATAATTCCATTTATCAACTATTAATTAAATATAACCGTGAACTATGGTGGCCACTCATAACCTTCATAACCTTTAGACGAGTGTCGTCTAAGAAAGGAAGGTTGATGAACGATGGGGAGCCGACAGCGATGAGACGAAAAGTTACGAGAAGAAAGCGGAGTTTGATGCGTATGTGGATGGTTGGCCAGGAGAGTTGGGCAAGATATGTGAATGTGTGGTCAAAGCGACGGAGACGAAAGAGCACTCGAAAGGCGGAGTTGATTATTCGTTGTAGGGGTAGGATGATGGATTTTAGATAATTGGCGAAAAGGCTAAGGCAGTAATCGATTTTAGGAAAAAAGCGATGAAAGAAGCGACATACAAGAACGGAACGCATTTGCCACGTTAAAATAAATCTTTTTAAATGGTATAAGTAATGTGGCAAATTATAAAAAATCTGCCGTCTTTCAAGACGAGTTGTCCTATCGGAATAAAGTTCCGGATAATATTGTGCAAATCGAAAACATATCGTGCTTTAAAATAGAATTGTAAAAAAGATTGTGCCTCGGATTGACATATTTTCAGTTAAATTAGTCAGGATGATTACAATGGAACGGACAAAACAGCCATTGGCTACTCATGGTTTCTAAATAATAAAATACTTATTGCTCAAAATACAAGAATATTGTGTTAAATTTGCAGAGAGTAGTTGCTAGATTTAAGGCGTATATTAGGCTAAATGAAACAAGACTAAACTTATGTAATAAGAATTTCTCTGATGGCAGTAATTCACTGCTATTTCATAATTTTTATATAAATAAATCTAAAAGTGTTAATATCTATATTTTAGAATAAATTTTTAACTCAGTATTTCTATGAATTGATTTATAGTATAATTTATCATTATAGATACATAGATCAGGTAAGCACATTGTTTGTGAAGTAGGACACAGAAAAATTAATAAAGAGAAAAAAGAGGAAGCAAAACAGATCTTGCATGACACGAGGACATGCAAGATCGCGAATCGTAAAGGCAACAACCCTTGAAACTTCCTTATCTAACTTTAAATCCGATTTCCTGGATTCGTCAAATCTAGAGAATTCCATCATTTCTCACAAGGATACACAGAAACAAACATTCCATTTCACTCAGAAAACACATCCAAGGCCGGAAACAAACACAGAAGCACCACATCACACAGCACTCCCAACTTTTTATTGTCCTCAAACAACCCATAGTCTATATAAAATGGATGGAACACTCAAACAAATGATAAATCATACCAATTCCACTGTAAACAACACTGATAACCCCAATATACCTATTCTATCTGAGCCTAAACGACATAAACGCCGAACATTCGATCGGGATAAATGTTTCATCATTGTAAATTTAAATGAATCACCGAGTCCAAACAGTCTCATCCGGATTAAACATGATGTTGATTCAGTAAAGCAAGTTCTTTCAACTGTTCTCCCAACAGAAATATCAGTCGAACAAAATAGACAGGTAATACACCTCTTTCGCATTGGGAAGAAACAAGATGGTACCAAACCAAGGCTTTTTGAAAGTTGTTGTTGATAGCCCCGAGACTAGTAAGCAAATCATCAAGAATTACTTTAAGTTAAGGCGCTCCAGTATCAGACTTCTACCTGACCTCAGCACTGAAGATAGAAACAGATCAAAATCTACAAGGAAAGAGCTTCAACAAAGAATTCAAAACGGTAAAAAAAATCTAATTGTGAAAAATTTTCAAGTTGTGCGGCGAAGGGTAAATACGCGATTCAGCCTCAGAATCCGTCTAACCGTTCCATCGACACACTCCGCCGCACAGATTCGTGCATCCACCACGTAAACATCAATCCAATTTCAACACCAACAGCGACACCACACCACTGCCGTTACTCTCAAAATAATATTTCCATCATGTACTCTAACTGTTTAAGCATGTACAACAAATTTGACGAAATATTGTGTCTCGTTAATTCAATGAACACAAACATCATAGCATTGAGCGAAACCTGGCTTAACAACGATATATCTGATAATGAAATCTCAATCCCAGGCTACTTTGTTATACGATCGGATCGAACCGCCTCAAAAGGAGGTGGAGTTATATTATACGTCAAGCAACCGTTAACCATCATCGAGCACAGCATTGTATCAGATGATTCATACAACGAATATCTGTGGGCAACAGTATCTTCTCTTGATAGACAGAAACTAAAAATCGGTTTATTTTACCGATCTTCGCGCTCCGCAACTGAAAAGATTGGCATATCTTTACGACATCACCTAACAAGCTTATCACCGATCATTATCCTAGGAGACTTCAATATGCCTCATGTCAATTGGGACATATATACTTCGACACGTGGTTGTGATGTTGAATCATCCAATCTCCTTGATACGTTCAACGATCTTAATCTAACCCAGCATATTCACGAACCCACTAGAAGGAGGAAGCAATCATCTGCCATTTTAGACCTCTGCTTATCACGAGGGGAACCCACAATTGATGAAATCTCTCTCAGCCCCCTATTGGCCACAGTGATCATTGTGTCATTAGGCTGGCGCTTTCTGTCAGTCTCTTTAAAACAGCCCCCTCGGCAAAACCCGAATTGAATCCCTTCAAAGCGAATTTCGCAAGCATGACGCAAGCTATTCGAAACATTCAATGGCCTAATCCATATGAAATTGGCATAGATCAGTGCTGGGAAAATTTCAAATCTACCTTGATCAATGCTCTAAATTACTTCTTCCCTTTAAAACGTCAGCGCACATCCCACAAAACTCCCATTTGATTTGACTCGCAGATTAAACAAATGATTAAGACAAGAGACAAAATTTACAAAAAATTCAAAGAAGAGAATTGTTCTTGGACCGATTACAAGGAATTACGAAATCAAGTTACGGCACTCAAACGTCAGAAACGCAGGTGCCTAGTTTCCAATCTTTGTTGATCATCAAAAAGATATCCCAGTAAATTGTTCAAACATATCAGCTCATTAAAATCAACTACGACTGAGATTAACTCTATATTTATGGAAACCGGTGAGCTCACATCTGATGACAAAGCAATTGCCAATATTTTCCTAGATCAATTCACGCTAGAGAGTCCTACCTGTCAGTATTGCCCCAGATTCTCCACAGCTCAATATCCGTGTTACGAATTTACTCCATTTGATAAATTTGAGGTTCTTAACGAACTTTTAAAGCTACCACGTTCAATTGCGGCAGGACCAGACAATATTCCTTCAATTCTTCTTCGGAAACTTGCACCAGTAATATATGAACCTTTACACACCATATTCGATTTCTCCTTGTCAACAGGCTGTATACCATCAGATTGGAAATGTTCTATAATCCGACCTCTCTACAAAAAAAGGCGACCGTAATCTAGCAAGCAACTATCGGCCCATAAGCCTTACCTGCGTTGCTTGTAAAGTGCTAGAGAAACTGCTTTTTAAACGAATCATCGGGCACCTAGAAGATAACCAAGTACTCTGCGACAACCAGCATGGTTTCCGCCCAGGAAGATTTACTGTCACAAACCTCATACTTGTGAGGAGTGATTGGACCAGATATGCCGAGGCTGGAGTTAGTGTTGATGTTTTGTTTTTCGACCTCAGCAAAGCATTTGATCGGATATACTATGATGTCCTCCTTATTACGCTGGAACAGTACGGCATCAGAGGAACCCTCCTTAATTGGATTAACTCCTTCCTTAGAAATCGGAAGATTACTGTATTGGCCAATAAACAAATGTCAAAAACAAGAACTCCTGGACGCGGTGTTCCTCAGGGATCGGTACTCAGTCCATTGCTCTTCATTATTTACATCAACAAGCTTACTACAGCTATTTCGAGTCCATGTGGTTTATATGACGACGACTTGAAAATTTGGCGACCAATAATCGATAGCCGAGATCCAATGATACTCCAGAGAGACATTGATAATATTAAGGTATGGTGTAATCAACGGGGACTGGTATTAAACCCCGATAAGTCAAAACATATGCGCATCGGACATCTACTCATTAATTCATCATATACCATTGACGGAAGAGAAATTAAAACAGTTCTCCAATTTCAAGACATTGGAGTGATCGTAAATAGAAGCTTATCGACCATCCCACATAGCAGTCACACAGTTGCTAAATGCCGTCGAATTTTAGGACTTATTAGAAGGACCATTGGCCAGCTTGACGCATCCAGTTTTAAGTTAATTTACAATGCTTATGTCTTATCTTTAATGAGATACGCTTCACCTGCCTGTCACCCTCAAACTACGACAGAGATGAACCTGTACGAACCCATATTACGCAAGGCCACACATCTTGTACCCAGCCAACGCAAGCTCTCATTCATTTTTCGACTTCACGCACTTGGTGTGACCACAGTGAAGAAATCTTTAAAGTCATCTGATTTAATGTTTGTGTGGACAGCGCTTAATGTTCAAAAAGGGCAGAGGGAACATGTTTGTCGCAAACTGTTCGAACTTCGAAATTCAAACAGATTGAGGGGACATCACCTCACGTTAAAGACCCACATTCGTCCACGAAGAAGATTTAACACAATTGTCAACCGAACGTGGAAAAGCTGGAATAAGCTGCCAAGTCAAGTGGTCTCGGCCTCCTGTATTTTGTCCTTCAAGAGAAGTCTGAAGAATGTACTAACTTAGAACAATCAGATTTTTATTGATATTTTTTTAACCCTGTACCCAGCTTATACGAGCTCTACGCTCTTTTGCTGCTGTTGTATTTAATAATAATGAAACAGAAAATCAGTTAAAATGTGTCCAGAGTCGATTTTTGAAAATTTTTGCAGTTCTTGCGCAGACGACATATTATTATTACTACAGGTCATAGCCATAAGGCTGTTTTGACCGCTCACAAAAAAAAATAATAAATACAGGAAAAAAAATCAAAAAAAATCGTTTAGTATATATCAGAAGCATGGGTACTGCAGCACTCACCATTCGTTCTCATTTCGAATCCAGTTCTTTATGTTGGATTTAAATTCATTGATTGTATGCATTGCAACGACATCAACTGGAAGACGATTCCAAATATTCACCGCTCGATGAGACAGTCGGAAATGACGAGGGTATTTTCCGTGCTCATGTACTACTAGTACTTTCGAGTGCCATCTACGTTCATCCCGTTCATTGAGTTCAACTCTATTTACTAGAAAATTTTCATCTTTATTAACTAGTCGATTCATAGCTAGAAGGTCGAAAAGAAGGAACCTTTCACGCACTGTCGGCATATTCAAACTTTTTATTCGTGCCTCATAGGGAATATATCGTACCTGAGGACATAATTTCGTAAACCGTCGAAGTATGCGCTCTAATTGATCAAGTTCTGTACGCGTACACGGAAAGACTACTGGCGACACATATTCTAATATCGGTCTTATAAGAACATTATATAAGCGCACAACAAAAACGGGAGATAAATCTTTAAAGCAATTTTTGACGATATATGTCATTCTTCTTGCTGCCTTACAAATCCTATCAGTGTTAGCACGTGTTTTCAGACTGTTTTGAACAATTATACCAAGATTCAGAATGGACTGCATGGAAACAACAAACTCATTGCCAATAAAATATTCTTGATTCACATTGCTATGACCTAATCTCATATGTGCATACTTTTCAATATTCAATACAATTCCAGTGTTTAAGGATCATCGATAAACAATTTTTAAGATATTTTGAAAGTCATTTCGATCCTTGTTGGTTTTAATCAATTTCCATACCTTTACATCATCGGCAAAAGCTAAAACACTACAATTCTCAATTAAATCTAGTAGCTGATTTATAAATATTTTAAACAACAATGGGCCTAAGACTGATCCCTGTGGTACTCCTGAGGTGATAGGACGATAAGACGATAGACATTGACCTACACGAACAGCAAAGGATCTATCTTTAAGAAAATCTTGAATCCAGCTTATAATAGAGCGATTGACTTTATAAGACTCAAGGGTGGAAATTAGCATTTTGTGGGGCACCCTATCAAAAGCCCGACTAAAGTCAAGAAATATTACGCCGATACAGTACCCGTTAGCAACATGTCCAACCCAATCTTCACGAGTATGTAATAAGTTTGTAAGACATGAACGCCGAGAGCGAAATCCATGCTGTGCATTATTGAGAATTCTCAGCGAACTCAAATGATCATATATGCGTCTGTTTAGTATGCTCTCAATCACTTTGCATACAACACTAGTTAGACTTATTGCCCTATAGTTATTCGGATCATCTTTTTCACCATTTTTATAAATTGGTACTACAATCGCTTTTTTCCAGGCAGCAGGTAACTTCGAAATGCGCAAGCTCAGCTCATATGCAGGCAATCTGTTCTACGTCGCGTTGATTCTGTCAACGATCATAGCGCAACTCATCTTTGGACATATTCTACGTTTCAAGGAAATATGATGACCTCGGAGAACAGATGAATTCCTGAGATTAAAAATATATCGACAAGAGTACTTTGGATAGGACAGAGACTGCTAAACAAACACCAAATCAGTTTCTCTTAGCGGAAATTCTACTGATTGAAACCCCTAAAATTTTGAGACTATCAAGATATATAAATTCCGTAACGAGGGTACAAGATGAGTGGCTTTTCTCAGAACTTGCTCATATCTAACTTAACATATCTCCTCCCCATGTATATTTTGCCTCATCAACCATCACCATAGTCCACAATCTCACTTTCTTAGGATTTCATTTCGATGATCACCTTTCCCTTAAACCCTTCGTCCGTGACAAGGTCCGCTCGTCTAACTTAATTCTCCGTGACATCCGCAGTATCCGCCCCCCCCTTATCGACTTCCGTTCTTGTATGTATCTTCTTTCATCGCTTATTTTCCCTAAAATCGATTACTGCCTTAGCCTTTTCGCCTATTCTCCAAAATCCATCATCCTACCCCCACAGCGAATAATCAACTCCGCCGTTCGAGTGCTCTTTCGTCTCCGACGCGTCGACCACACATCCACATATCTTGCTCAACTCTCCTGGCCCACCATCCACATCCGCATCAAACTCCGCCTTCTTGTAACTTTTCGTCTCATCGCTGTCGGCTCCCCATCGTTCATCAACCTCCCTTTTTTAGACGACACTCGCCCCACCTCTCTCTATCACTGCGTTTTCGTAATTTCATCTTACTCTAACAACTACGGTCTCCGATCCTTCCTCGTAGCCGCCTCACTCGCCTGGAATCAACTCCCTCTCGACATCCGCCGCGCTTCCTCCTTTACTTCAAATGCCGCCTCCGTACCCACCTCCACTACACATGATTTAGATTGTTTGTTGTTGTCATGTAAGCGTGTGCCGGCACGCATTTATTACGTAAAAATAAATGTTATATACAGGTCAAATTCACCTCTAAGTTGAGGATATGTTACTGAAGAGGCGTACAGTATGTGACTGCGTATAAGTGCATTGAAAATAAGGCAGAAGCATTTAGCGTCAAGAGTACCGTGGGATTTACGCTGCATACCTAGTAGGCAAAGACACTTGCTAGAAATGTAACTAACCTGATCACGTGATTTGATGTCATTAGATACAATGATGCCTAAATCGGTCGTTTTTGATACAGTTTTGATTTTTACACCGTCTATAGAGTATGAATGAACACGTGTAGCAGATCAAAGGTGAAGATGCAAACATTTGTCTGGATTTACCAGTAAGCATTTGTAACGACACTAATTTTTAGTTGATTTACGTCTTCTTATAAGAGGTCAGTGTATGTTATGCCGTCAATTGTCCTCCACATCTTGAAGTCATCTGCGGAGAAAATTGAGTTGCTACTAGATAATGTACTAGGAAGATCGTTTGTATAAACAATAAACCACAAGAGACTTGGGACGGAACCTTTTGGGACTCCTTTTGAAAATAGCGCCGAGATCGACATATATTCACCGAATTTTACAGCAGCTCTACGGTTAGTGATGAATGAGCGAATTCACTTCAGATGTGAACCACTAACACCACATTTCATTAGATTGTCAAGAAGAATACTGTGAACTACTCTATCGAACGCTTTTGACAAATCGAAGAAAATTACATTAATATTTAAGTTTGGATGCCTTGCGAGAGTCCAACTATTAAGGGCAGTAATTAGATTTGTTACTGTAGAATGACCTGGTCTAAATCCATGTTGGTTATTGTGGAGAATGCTATTACGTTCGAGGTGATGTTATAGACACCGTGTAACAACGCGTTCCGTTACTTTAAATGCTATGCATGTAACACTTATTGGTCTGTAACTTGAAGCAAGGTATCGGTTGCCTTTCTTAAATAGTAATCAATAATAGATTTCCTCCAATCAGAGGGAATATTACTATATGTAATTAAAGGTAAATTTCTGAAGATGCTAACAAAGGTTTGCGAAATATGACTTAAAGTTTCATCCTTTTTGATACAGCTCCAATAATTCTTTAGTACTGAATGTCATTGATTGTTGAAATACAAGCAAAAAAGGTTTGAACACATCAGTCGCTAACTCACTGAATAGTATGGTAGGGATACCGTCAGAACTCGAAATTTTTAATTTTAACTTGATCTAAATTATATAAATTTTTATATAACGAGCATTTATTATTGGTTATAATATTATTGATTATATGAGTGGCTTTCCTCAGAACTCGCTCATACAGGTTTGATTCAACTCTAAGTTGGGGCTATGTCGCTGGATAGGCTTCTATTATGTGACTGCGTATAACTGTATTGAAAATAAAGCTGAAGCATTTTGCGTCAAGAGTACCGAGGGATCTACGCTGCATACCTAGTAGGCGAAGACACTTGCTTAAAGTGTGACTAACATGATCACATGATTTAGGTCATTAGGTACAGTGATGACTAAATCGATAGTTTTCGATGCAGTTTTGCTTGCGATAGTCAAACTATAACGGGTAGTAATTAGATTTGTTAATGTAGAATGCCCCTGTCTAAATCCATGTTGGTTATTGCAGAGAATTCTATTATGTTCGAGGTGATGTTATAGAGACCGCATAACAAGGCGCTGCGTCACTTTACAGGCTATGCATGTAAAACTTATTGGTCTGTAACTTGAGGCGAGGTCTCGATTGCCTTTCTTAAATAGTGGTCAATAATAGATTTCCTCCAGTCGGAAGGAATAGTACTGAATGTCATTGAGTGTTGAAATACAAGCAAAAAAGGTTTGGCAACAACAGTTGCTAACTCACGGAATAGTATGATAGGGATACCTTCAGTACCCGAAGACGTAGAACGAGGTAGTTTATTTAGTTCAAACAGTATATCGCTCATATCGAAAAGAATTGTGTTAATAGTTTCGGGTGTTCGTTTAAGCTTAACTATATTAGCTGAAGGTTGAGCTGGAAAATCATCTGGTGGTTGGCAAGCTTGTAGAAAGCAAATTGTTATTTCCTTAATATAGAAAGAAAGCTGACCGTTGTTGATGATCAGACTGGTAATTTCAGAAGGAGTAGACCTGTCAGAACGGAGAAATCCAAAAACACATATGGATTCGAAGATGCTGCTCAACATAGGCATTATAAAAAGCTGGATTTTTTCTTGCGTTTCATGAGTTACCTTATTAATATGACTCTTAGCTGCAAAATCTATTCGGCCATTTCTATATTCGACGAATGAGCGATTTCTAATTCGTATCAGATTTTCAACTCAATGTTGAACCACACCGGAGTTTTATTTTTCTTTTTACGTTTAATAGGTTTGAAGTATAATAGCTATACTATTGTATAACTAAAGTGATCCCAACTTGCTTCAATGCCACAAACATCAGAGTTGAGCCAGCTAACATTCAGCAAAAAATGAGGCATGACTATGTAGTCAGCTTTAAATAATTAATTGCTGAAGGACTTTTTTATATGGCGGTTTTGCTTGGGATAAGCTAATCAAAATAACTTGATGATCGATCTTGCCAATTGGTAGTAGATTGAAATTATGTGCAATCTGGGGTAATAATTAAGACATATCTAATAAGGATGAAAAGGATCCTATGAAAAGAGTGGATCTGTTTATTGCTAACAAAGGTTAAAAATATCAATGAAATTTGTAATTTCGATGGATTCTGCATCGCAACGGGACAGAAGACAGTATGATTCTCAATCAACAAAGAGCATCTGATGACGTTATTAGAATTCCGGAAATGGTAATCGATTGATTCGCGTATTAGCGATGTAAAAAAATTATTTTGTTTGATATCGGCAGTGGAGATACAAATTTCCAATGTGTGGAACATTCGTTATAGAACATTCGTTATAGAACATTCATAATCCCTATTCACGGTTATTAGAACATTAATATGTTCTAATCCTCTTTCACGGTTATCCGTTACAGCACTATATGTAGGAAAATTAAATATTTTATTGGCTAACTCACACTATTTTAAAATTTTAGTAATGTAAGGTTAAATTACCATATGCGCAGTTGATTTATACAAAAATTGCTTTAATTTAAAAAATTTTCATCTTCATTTAAAATTCTGTATTTTAAAAGGATAATAGATTTATTCACTTAATATTACAAGCTATAGTTCTTCTTTTCGTAGTGTTACTTAATTTCTTTTATAGTTTGCGATAAATAATGTATAAATAAGGGAACGTCTGTCTTCTTCGTAGAGAAAAGTCATTATTTTAGGAGGTCTGGCTGCTACCACCAGCCTACCATGTTCTTGCCCTTTGGAACCGTCGCCAGAATGCTGACAGCATTCCCACGTTGGATGGCGATGCTAACGTTTTGGAGGAGGTACGAAGTAGCACTTGAATCCCCGGTAACAATCTTCAATCTTTTTCCTCATCTGCAATTGAAAAATTGTAAATTATTAAATATTTGTTGTTATCATCCAGCAGCACGCTACATTTCAGTATTGGTGGACCTCATCAGCTACTGATCCAATACCTACATTTCACGTTTCGGTCCTTTTAATGTTGGCTGACGATCACTCGACTCGTCTGCTTTATTAGTATTTATATTTAATGAAAGACTTTCGTCTTACATTTTGCAAATTTAATTGAAATCATTTCTGATTTCAAATTTAATCAGCGTTGGTAGGGAAATCATCTTTATTTCAATTTGAAAACCTACATATTTTTGCAATTAATTGCAATTTTTAAACTAGCCATCTAGAGTTTGTTTCCTAATTTAAGTTGATATACCTGTGCAGTCATTGTTACTATTGTATTTTTTATGACTATTTTTATTATTTCAACGCTGGTTTAATTTGAAATCAGAAATGACTTTAATTATTACATATAAGTTGTTATCATCCAAAAAGATAGTATTAAAATAATAAATTGAATTAAAATTCTGATGACCATTTTATTATGCACGTTACTTTAATCTTATCTATACGGTATACACAGCAGTACGCTACATTATCTATAATGTAGCGTACTGCTGTTGGCATATAGGTAGGATTAAAGTAGCGTCAACATAAAAATAGTTATCGAAGTTTCAATATAAAATATATATTTAATATTTCATATATTTAAAATTTGAAACTTACAAGTTCCAAATATTTATAAAATATTTAAAACGATTGTGCTCTAATTAAATTTTGAGTAAATAGATAGAGTGAAGGAAGATTTTTTAATTATAAAAATTGTGCCATATGGTTTGACATCTAATGACTACTCTCAAAGCGTCAACTCCGTCATGCTTTTAGAGTCTATCACCGCTCTCTCAGACGTGATTCCCGCTCGATCACTCCGTCTTATTGTGATATTTTTCTTGCTCTTCGCCGGTCCCATCTCAACTTACTAGGTGCCAAATGCCACTGCTTCTGGCAGCATAAAATCATCACTTCATTCAACTCAAAGATCCACTGGCATACTTTTAACTCAATCCTTGCTCGCTCCTCTTCGCCTTGCAATATCAATCCCCATGATTATTCATCATTTCTCCAGACCAAAGTATCCACGTTGCTCTCTCACACCCCGATCTCTATCCTATCTGACTCTGCCCCGCCTAGCATCATTCTCCCGGAGCTCTTTCATCTTCTTCCTGTCTCACCTACCGAAGTCTCATCTGTCCTCATGTCCTCGCCAAGCAAAACCTCACTTGCCGATCCCATGTCTACTCAATATTTAAATCCATATGCTCATTGATATCCTCTTTTCTCACAACCTTGTTTAGCTCGTCCATCCGCAGTCGTATCTATCCTTCACACTGGAAATCCGCAATCGTTCGTCCACTCTTTAAGAAACAATCACTCGTTCTTCCCTTCCTTCTAGCTATCGACCAATTTCACTACACTTTCTCTTCCTAAGCTCTTAGAACGCCTCATATTAATACAGATCAACGCTTATCTTTCCCATCCAATCTGTACCCACTTTCCAATCAGCTTTCCGCTCTAATCACTCCAAAGAAGTCGCCTGCATGAAAGTTCACAATGACTTATCATTTCTCGAGACAAGGCTCTATATAGTGTTCTTATCTCCCTCGACCTCTTCTCTGCCTTCGACATTGTCGACCACTCCGTCCTCCTTTATCATCTTCGTTATGATTACGGCTTTTCTTCCTCCTCCGTAGCATGGTTTGCCTCATATCTATCCGACTGTTCCTTTCGCGTCTGTTTTAATTCATCATCCTCTCCTCCCATCCCTATTTTTTGCGGGGTCCACAAGGTTCAGTCCAAGGTCCCCTGCTTTGCTCTCTTCTGCTTGTCGATCTCTCTCCGTTTATCAAACCTTACTCTTTTAACATCATGCAATACGCCGATGACATCCTCATTTATGCTCATGCACCCGCACATCGCATACACAATATCGGCATTTCTGCTTCCAACTGTATTTCTATCTACAAACGTCTCTCCAATCTACATCTCGATCTAAACCCCGACAAGTCCAAAATTATGTGGATCCTCCCCCGTAAACCAAACATATCTTCTCCAACTGTATATTTTGCCTCATCGATCATCCCCATAGTACACAATCTCACTTTCTTAGGCTTCCATTTCGATTATCACTTTTCCCTTAAACCCTTCGTCCGTGACAAGGTCCGCTCGTCTGACTTAATTCACCGTGACATCCGCCGTATCCGCCTCCTTATCGACTTCCGTTCTTGTATGTCTCTTCTTTCATCGCTTCTTTTCCCTAAAATCGATTACTGCCTTAGCCTTTTCGCCAATTCTCCAAAATCCATCATCCTACCCCTACAACGAATAATCAACACCGCCGTTCGAGTGCTCTTTCGTCTCCGTCGCTTTGACCACACATCCACATATCTTGCCCAACTCTCCTGGCCCACCATCCACATCCGCATCAAACTCCGCCTTCTTCTCGTAACTTTTCGTCTCATCGCTGTCGGCTCCCCATCGTTCATCAACCTTCATTTCTTAGACGCCACTCGTCCCACCTCGCTATCGCTGCGTTCCCTTCATTCCTTTTTACTCCACGTTCCAATTACTCCAACAACTACGGTCTCCGATCCTTCCTTGTCGCCGCCTCACTCGCTTGGAATCAACTCCCTCTCGACGTCCGCCGCGCCGCCTTCTTTATCACATTTAAACACCTACTCCGTTCACACCTTCTCGATGTATGATTAAGATTTTTGTTTTGTTGTGGTCATGTAAGCGTGCGCTGGCACGCATTTTCCACGTTAAAATAAATCTTTTTTTTTTCAAACAATTTAGTTGGTAAGACTTAATTTTTATTTTTCGAATTTTAGAGCAGAATTTCTCTAGCTGCTACATAAACAAAACAGAAACCAAACATGTGTGTTTTGTACGCAAAAATGCACATAATATTAATAAATTAAAATTAAGTGATCCATATTTTATTTGAAATTCTGGAGAATAATCAATATACCATATTTTTGGACATTTGGAGTGTGATCAATAAACACTAATTTATTTTTATTTATGCTACTGCTAGCATTATCAGTAACAAAACGTTAAACCTTCTGTCTTAAAATTGAATCATTTATTTCATGAAAACTTAAATTGTTGCTAGAGTAAAATGAAAGTATTTTATTAAGTTATTATTCTTAAGTTAATGTTCTTAATATTCACATTTTTATATTTTGAAATTTATAATTAATGGGAACATAAGTTTGATTATAAATTTTAATTTACAAATACGAAATTCCTTTTAAATTGGCATTCTCCTATCATTAGAGTTAATTGTTATTCATTAAAAATTACTTGTGTAGTTAATTTAATTAGCATTTTGTTGTTATTATTCAAACCCTCGGTTTGTAGCTTCGACGAATTGCTGTATTTTTGTTATCAGACAGTTATTTTTAATTTAATCAAAAATCAAACGCCGTCAATATAGGTAGACTTCACATTTTGATTCCCTTCAGCACAACTGTTATCGGAGTTTTATTTTTTATTTTTGTGACATTACCGTGCAGTTGCGTTTTAATATCTCTCTTTTGTCAATAATTTCACAATAACTGTTATGTTCTCAAAGCTACAGGAGACAAAAGATGAAAATGACAGCTTCTCCAACAAGTTTATAGGTTATAAATGAAGGAAATCTTAGAAAATTCTAACAACATCACTATTTTTTCATACAATTTTTTCAATCACTATTTTTTCATACAATTTTTTCACTCACTATTTTTTCATACAATTTTTTCACTCACTATTTTTTCATGCAATTTTTTCACTTACTATTTTTTCATACAATTTGTTCTATAAATATTCTGTTCGTCAAGTCTGTCTAAGAAGATATGTTTTCGTATGTTTTGCTAGTTGTTATTTTGAGCAAACAGGCGGATCTAAAACCGGCAATAAGTTCCTTGTTAATATACAAAGACTATGTCGAAATTAGCCGACCTTTGAACCCGGTTGAAAAATTTGACGAACAGGACTGGCAATCCATTGACCCACAGTCAATTTATGTACGCAATTGTGGTAAACCATACACTTTACGCTATCAGCATATCGAAAAAGGAGGAGTGGGTCAAAATGTAACCGTCGCAGTGAACAGTAAACAAGGAGTGCAAATGGTGAAACACGCAGTCCTAGTTGATTCAGAATTAGGTCTCCTGGTAAGTGTGGATTCTCAAGGTCGAAAAAAATATTTCTACGAGAATACAAAGTCTTCGGAATACGGAGAAAATCCGTTGAATAGTTTTACTCTACTTACTATCGAAACTCGAAGTGGTCAATGCCAAGATGGCGCCTCGATAAACTATGTACAAAAAAACATGAAGTGGATTAGAAATCACGAACTTATAATAGAAGATGATGGCTGTATTCTTACTACTTGGGCAACAATCGTGAATCACGGATCCAGCTTTAAATATGGAGATCTGGTTGAATTAATAGCTGAAAGCGATTCACATTTAGATGCCAATCGGTTGTCACTTCGTAGCCATACTAAATCAGCTAGCACTAGATTGTACAATGACTATTTGCCTATTGTGAACGATCTCCACGGAATAAAGGTGTTTACCTTAGATCGAAATATGACGATTCTTGCCAAAGAATCAATTCGTATGCCTATTATTTTACAACAGGTTGAAGTTAAAAGGGCCGTAATTGCAAGTAACACTTTGACGTACATGCTTGACACCAATGGACGCTTTAACCGTCTTTATGATATAGTGTTAAAGGACTTTATTCCCGATGGGCGACTTGTTGTACGTGAAGGCAGTCGAATAGTCGGCCGAAGTAATATTGCCGTACCAATTCCTTCAGGAGAGAAATATCGAATTAAACTGGGCATTGATTTAGATGTAATATATAATCGGGAAATTAAAAGTACATTGGCTAGAAACAACCACATATTGTATAGCTTGAAGCTGACATTTTCTAATAAAAGAAATGAATCAATAAGCATTGAATATTTTGAAGAATTAAGTTCGAAATCAATTGTGTATTGCAGAAGAATCCTGGAGTTGTATAAATACACTCACCCACATTTCACTTGTGATGTTAGTCGTGCGAATAAAGCAGCTATTACCGGTCAGATTGACGGTAATCATGTCGTCAATCTTCAATTTGATTTACTGGTTCGTAAACAGGAAGATATGCATGCAACATGATAAATGGATACCATAATTGTAGGACCTCTTATCCACTCAGGATTAGAGCTGGACAAGTAATCTTTAACTAATGTTATAAAATTCGTAATCTTGTTTTACTTTTATAGTCAATGTGATAATTTGTTTTAGAAATAGTTATATTACTCGTAATATCTATTCAATATCTGAGTAACGTCATACGATAGCCTTAATCACATAGTCTCTGTAATGGTCATATTGAACATCATTTATATTATAGATATATACGCTATCTCTATAGTATATAAAAATAATATCATTTTGTCATAGATATATATATGTTAGTTAACAGGAGATACATTATAATCGGTATGTATTTAGTCCTAAAGTTGTGTTAGAAGAATATATGCTTCCGTTTGTTTTGCTATTTGTTATTTTGAGCAGATATGCGAATCTAAAACCGGAAATAAGTTCTTCGTTAATTGTTTAAACTAACCTACTTTAAAACCCAGTTGAAAAAATGTGACGATCAGGATTGACACTTCATTGAGGCGCAGTCAATACTTGTACCCAATTGTTGTAAACCATAAAAGATATCAGCATATTGAGAAAGGTGGAGCGGGTCAACAAGTTAAGGTTACTGTGGACAGCAAGCAAGAAGTGCAAATAGCTAAATATGCAATCATAGTAACACAAAGCTAAAATCAATAGATCCTTCTGGAAACCTCTTATATTCATTACAGTTTAAGTTATATTGTATATCAAATAAATCATTTAAATTTAAGAATATGAAAAAGTTTACAAACATTTCGAATTTCAATTTTTATGTTTGAAACTTTGAGTTTATATGTTGAATATCAATTTTTAAATCGTATATAATACGAAACTAAAGTCTGAAACTTGGACTATATACCCGTCGTATATATCATTTGTGAAAGATTACTACTTCAATATCTATTGTTTATCAATGTTATCTCTTAGTGTATCAAGATGATAAATCATTTAGTCTGAAATAATGATATTAAATAATTATCAAAGGAAAGAAGACATTATTTTTGATATTTTGCTAACTTATGCTAGCATCTGCAGAAAATTGTTATTATTTTGATTATTATAATAATATAATAACATGTATAATAATATAAAACCTTAAAAAAGTTTGAGATCTAATATACATACATTACAGATCAATACAGTTACAGACCCTGTAATTATTATTATTAATATTAATTATATATTTTATTGATACATACAATAAAATAAACAACAGTCTAACATACATACATTCAACATAATGCCGCGAGGTAAACCGTCTTCCTTTTCTCGCTGTTGTACGTGTAATGGTTCAACTGCAAAATGTATACGTTGTCCTTGTAAGAAATCCAGAAGATCTTGTATCGACTGTCTAGCTACCAGTTGCAAAAATCGCATTAAAGAAACGCCGCTATTATTGGACTCCATCATTCCATCCTCAGAGCGAGCGAATGTATCACATTCAGTGAATGGTTGTATTAACCAAATCTTGGAATTGAACTTGTGTAGTATTGGATTTACTAATAAATCTACTGAGCTCTTACATAGTAGCACAGATAAAGAAACTAACACAGGGATTGACATTGACTCGGTTTACAAAGAAGTCATTTTATGTGTTCCGAATTTGTTCGAGCTACCAAAATGTAATGCAAGCTTCGAGTTCATCGACAATTTAGCGTCATTTTATCGTTTATGCGTCGATGATCAAACAGATAGAATTAAGTCTTAAATCATTTACGGTGATGTGTCAGTTAATTTTGCAAAGAACGGAATCTCGTCGTGTGAGTACAAGACGCAAAAATATTAAACGCGGACTAAAATTATGGAAGGAACAAAACTTGTTCGAGCTTTTATGTGAAGCAAGAATCCTTCAAAGTTAGAGAAAGTGCCAAAGCCAAAGGACATCTAGAAAATCAAGTTGGGTCCAGAAATTTATTCAGCTAATGACACATCACAAGACAAACTCAGCGATAAAATTGCTTGAAAATCCTCACAATCAAATGGGTATAATGGAGCTGGACGATACTTTTGAATCACAGAGTGTGCGGCATAAGGTCTTACAGCTTCACCCTGAAGCTTCCGACATAAGTAAAGGCGTAGCTCTAAATAGTCCTTTTCCAAACATGGTTAAGCACCACCGAGTACGTTTTGAATACATATCAAGCGATGACATTATAGAGGCAGCCTCACGCACTCAAAGATCCGCAGGACCTTCAGGAATGGATGCGCAAATATGGCGCACAATACCATGTTCTTACGGAATATCATCTTCTCGACTAGCTTCCAGTCTTGCTGATTTTTCGTATCTAGTGGCAACCTTTATTATCAACCCAGACTCTCTTACAGCTTTTACAGCAAGCCGTTTGATTCCATTGAACAAGGACCCCGGCATCAGGCCGATAGGGATTGGTGAGGTATCACGCAGAATAGTTGGACAAGTTCTGGCAAAGTTGATAAGTAAAGACTTACAGATCGTTTCGAAATGCGAACAATTGTGCGCTGGACAAAGATGCGGGGTCGAGGCTGCGGTACATTCCATTCGACAGGTTTACATGGAAAACAGTGACATGTGTTTGTTGCAGCTATATGCTCGAAATGCATTTAACTGTGTGAACCGTAAATTGGCTCTAGCAAATATAGAGTATGTTTGTCCTTCACTAGCAACAGTGCTGCGTAATGTGTATGGTAATCCAGCAACTCTTTCAGTCGACAAGGATTTAATATTTTCCAAGGAGGAGTTCACGCAAGGTGATCCTCTGGCAATGATAGCATTTGCTGCGTCATCACTTCCACTCATAATGAAGCTGAGAGCCATAGCACCAAACGTTACTCATCGCTGGTTTGCAGACGATGCGAATTGTGTGGGTAGTCGATCTGATGTATTGAGAGTCTGGAATGGTATCCGCGAAATCGGCCTTAGATATGGATTTCATCTGAATGAACAAAAATGCCAGGTTCTAGTACATAAATATCAAATAAATTTAGCAGAGAAGACTTTCTGTGGTACAGGGCTTAAGATTATATTTCAAGGTACAGAAATTCTTGGTTCTGCCATTGGAGATCAAACATATATGGACCAGTTTGTTCATGGCAAAATTGACAATTGGATTGAATCATTAAAAAATTTGAATTTAGTAGCGAATGAAGATCCATACGTCGCTTTTGCAGCTTTGACGCAGGCGCTCCAATTCAAGTGGAATTATGTTCAACGAACTTGTATGGCTAGTAGCACATGTTATGAACGTCTTTCATCGTATATATTCAACACGATCATTCCGAAGTTGACAGGAGTAGATTTAGATACGGGACAACTTGATTCGATAATGATTCCATTACGCTACGGTGGATTGGGTATACAAGACCCGAATAGTAATCCTCTTTCGGAATATGATCGTTCATTACGCATGAGCCAACCTCTACTAGATGGATTATCAGGAAGTGATTTAGAGATTAGATATGCCCAAATTGCGCGAGAAATAAGAACATATAAGCAAGAATCTATCAAAACTCGATTGATGAGGGTTAAATCAAAATCAGCGACTATTAGCGCTTGTCTCGATTTCGCAGCCTGTAAAGGAGCATCTAATTGGCTTTCAGCAAAACCTTCACTAGTACTTGGTCACCACTTAAGCAAAAGGCAATTTCAAAATGCTCTGGCATCACGCTATGGATGGAAACCTCCAGACTCACCCATGAAATGTTTGTGTGGACACCATTTTGATATTTGTCATGCTGTTGCTTGTCAGTCCGGTGGTATTCCAACAATTAGACATAACGTGATTCGAGATATTATTGCTAAAGAACTAGCCGATGTATGCAGTTCAACATCAATTGAACCTCCTTTACAACCTTTGCCTGAAGGAATAGTTTTCAAAAATTCCACAACGACCCTTGATCGTAATTCTAGAGTTGATGTTGCGTGTTACGGTCTGTTTGGGGATAAGACGGAGCGGTCATTATTTGACATTTGTGTTTTCAGCCATCTTGCTCCTTCTTATTCATCTGGCACGACAAGCAATGCTTTTAACTATCACGAGGCTAGAAAAAACTCGAAGTATGGTGAAAGAATAGCACGGTTTGAACGATCGTCATTTTATCCTATTGTTCTTGCCTCCAACGGTGCCCTTGGCAGTACAGCACAGATGATTTTAAAGAAAATAGCAAAGATACGAGCAGATAGAACTTGCGATAATTACAGCGCCTGTATCCGAAATATAAGGAGTAGAGTCGGTTTTGCTTTAGCAAAAATGTCTTCGATGTCTATACGTGCTGCTCGCACGTGGATTAGTCAGTTAGTCAGCATGGAACAAGACTTAATAACTATTATTTGACTGTATTCTTAAATGTTTGTATTTATAAAAAAAATTATAATAATATTAAATAAAAAAAAATTATGTAGACAATTATTATTTCAAACTCAATTATTATATTGAGTTTGAAATTCTAAGCTGTTAACAAATAACTATATACAATAAAATAACATACAATAAAATAACATACAAAGAACGATTATAGAAGAACGTATTAAGAATATAATATAATTCTTAATATAATATATTAAGAATTAATATATTAATATATTAATATTAATATTAATATTAATATTAATATTAATATTATTAATATTATAATAATATTAAATAAAAAAAATATTATTATTAATAATAATACAATGAAGGATCCATTCAAGTACCATGAAAATCGGAAGCAGGCAAAATATACAGAGCGGATTGCGAAAATAGAAAATGCTTCGTTTCACCCGTTGATTTTCTCAACTGTTGGTGGTATTGGAAAGATAGCGGACTCGATACTTAAGCGCATATCTTCACTTAAAGCGAGCAACAACAACCTTTCATATCCCGATTTGATCCGTCAAGAAAGAGCCAGGATTTCACTCCTTATTATAAAATCCACATCGATGGCTATGCGAAACAGGTATCAAGAACCAGGAACTCTAATTCACGATAAGGACGCACCACTCTAAGTCGATTTGTACGATCAACTCCCTTTGAACTAAAAATTCAGTTTTTGAATTGCCACTTTGGACCCATTAGAGGGTAACCTTTAAGCTGTCTTATTTTTGAATAATTTATATTATAAAAAAAAATAAAAAATAAAGTATCTGATGGTATCAACACCTCTGATTTCTTTTTTGCTAATCGCGGTGTTTTACAGGGAGATCCACTCAGCCCTATATTATTTTCTTTTTTTGTTATGGATTTGCCTATGCATCTTCGTCATGCATCGAATGAAGTCTCTTGTACCCTCTATGCCGACGATCTAGTAATATTAGCTAAAGATCTTTTATTTGACTGTATTCTTAAATGTTTGTATTTATAAAAAAAATTATTTTAATAATTATTATAATTATATTATTATTAATTTTAATATAAATTATTAAAATTTTGCAGCGGCCTCTCTCCCACTGATCAAAGCATTGCAAACGGCAGTTCCACAAATTGCACACCGTTGGTATGCCGATGATGCTCATTGTGTCGGCAGTAATACCGATCTAATGGCGGTTTGGAACTTGATTAGGGACATCGGGTCTCAATATTGGTTCTTTATTAACGAGGACAAATGCCAACTCTTAGTGCATGAAGATGACCTGACCCGAACGAAGACACTTTTTGCCGATTCCGGACTTCGATTAGTTTGCAGCAGCTTGTCAGAACTTGGGTCATCTATTGAAGGTAACTCATTCATTTCTGAGTTTGTTAAGTCCAAAGTAGATAAATGGATTCGCTCGCTGTCAAACCTGGTTGAAGTGGCGAATGAGAGTCCACACGTCGCATTTGTATTGCTTACACATACACTAAAATTCAAATAAAGCTACTTACAGCGAACTTGTGATTTATCAGTGTCGCACTTTGAGCGTATCGCTGATATGATTCAACATAATATTATTCCGGCACTTGTTGGTACTATTCCAGAAGCTGAATGCTGGCAAGTACTTACACTCCCATTACGTTTCGGAGGACTAGGCATTTCTTTTCCAGATGCTCATCATGATTCCGTATACAATAACTATGTGCGCATGTGACAGCCTTTACTGCTCGGCGTAACTGGTAATAAGTTGGTTAAAACCCAAAATGAAGTGGTGACCTGTATAATACACGAGAGGGAGGAAGCTTGCAAGCAAAAGGTGGCAATCATTAAAATTAACAATGAACAAATGAGCTCCAAATTGGAATACGCATCAATTGTCGTGCATAATTTTGGTTATTCGACAAACCACGAATTAAATCGTGTTGTCAGCTCAATAAAAACAGTTTCACGACGTCATCGCCACTCGTTATGGCTGGGAACCCCCTGATGCTCCCGCATTATGTATGTGCGGCTAACCATTTAGTGTCGTACACTCAAATTCTTGTCAAGCTAATGGTCTGCCGTCAATTCGCCACAATACGGTGTAAGATCTGTTGGCAAGGGAATTGTCCACTGTATACGTTTGTGTATCAATAGAGCCGACTTTACAATCACTTACAGAAAATGTTCATTTCGAATCAAGTTCTACTACAACTGACCCCATTGCTAGGTTTGGATATAGAGTGCCATGGGTTATACGGCAACAGGATGGAGCGGTCCTTAATGGACGTTTGTATCTTTAATCATCTTGCTTCGAAGAGAGATAGGAATTAAATTCGGTTAGACACTCATTACCAATTCACGGGAAGCTTTGGATTGCTACCTGAAAAAAACCACTGATAGGATCAAAGTGAATCTCCTTCTAAGCAGCGTATCCTCCTCTATCCGCCAGCGAATCAAGTCATGAGAGGTGGACAGATCTTGTCGCGACTGCTCCGTACAGTGGGGTTTCAACAACCACCTCTCATGGACCAATAATAAGTCGAGTAGTGAATTCGTTGATGTGCAATGAAAGGTGGAGGATAGTCCTTTGATAAGATCGAAGGCCTGGCTGAAGTCGAAATACACGACATAAACAGCATTACCCTGCACAACTGCATCAACCCATGCTTCTCGTGCGCATAAAAGATTAGACATGCAAGAACGTCCAGGACGAAAACCATGTTGCGAATTATCTAACAAGTTCGATGATTCAAGATAGGATAGTAATTGCCGATGCAATATGCGCTCTAACATCTTACATACAACACTTGTAAGGCTTATTGCTCTATAATTTTCACGATTGTGACGATCTCCTTTTTTGTGGACTGGCACTACAGTGGCGATTTTCCAATCTAACGGTAGAATTGACTTAGCTAGTGATAGTTAAAACAAATAAGCTAACGGTGAAGCAATAAATGTCGATAATATCCTTAGTATCTGGGGATGTAATCTATCCGGCCTGGTGATGTATGTCGTAAATTATTTAACTCACTATAAACCTCCTCGGTAGTAACATCAAAATAACTTTGTGAATGGCTTACACGAGATTGCTGGTAGTTTCTATGTTATTAGTTACGAGTGGAAAAGTCGACGCAAACGTGTCGGCTACAGCTTGAGGCGATGTGATAAAGTTATCATTAATACGAAGAGACGAAATCGCAGGAGGAATTGTCCTATTTCTACGTATGTGAGCCCAAAATCGTTTTGGTGCACTGGAAGTTCGCAGCTATTGTCAGTTCGTATTTTTATTTTTTTTTGCATTTTTTAAGCTTTTCAAAATCGTTACGACAATTGACGTATTCCTATCGATAAGTATTGTCCTTGCAGCTTAATTTAAACAGTCGGTTTCTTCGTCTTAGTTCTGATTTAAGTTCTCGATTAAACCACGGAGGATTCACTTTTTTATTATGTACGATCTTGGTTGGAACGTATTTTTCTATTATTTCACACATTGCTGAACGGAAAACCTTCCAACAATCTTCAACATCGTCACTAGCGCTTATAAAGTGCATAATCGATGCTGCTTGAAGAATTTTACACTGATCCGCACGATACCAATAATGTGATAATAATCTTCAACAATGTTTGAAGATTTTAGTTCCGACTTCGTCAATAATATTATTTGAAATCCCTGATGGTTCTTTATTCTAGCCGTTTTCTGTTTTATGTACGGAAAATTCTCCGACATTTGCAACCATCACTGACGATTTAGACATTGAATTAATATCCCTGGAATGATCTTTACAGTTGGATTCGCCAAGTTTGGAATCAAGTTGCAAATTTTGTTGACCAATACTGGATGAACTTCGAAAATGACGTCCTTTAATATTCTTCCATACCCGTGTAGAGTGAGTTTGTGGGGTAATATTGGATATTTGATTGATATGATGATTGTTAGTGGAATTTTGCAATATCTCATTCCCTGTTGTACACTGATCCATTATGCAATCGCTTACTTCGAGTCTCTTGTTGCGAACACTTACAATTGACCCACTAGAATGCACAGTTGAATTTGATAAAACAGGAGTGCTGTTATTGAATGTATTTGTTAATGCATCTTTGGAATTCATGTTGCACTGGCAATGATCTATATTTTGAATTACTTTTTTTAAAACACTTATTTCCTCTTCTAGTGATTGAATGCGCAGGGAAGCACAAAATCCACATATAAATGACACACTAGAATTATCATTTGAATCAGGAGCGATTGTAATCGTCGACCAGCGACGACAATCATCAGAGTCACACTGTACTTGATATTTGAATTTAGCAAATAAGAGTTTATGAATCTTTTTGGAGTGCGTGAGACCACAAATTAATGACTCGAGTGTACATCGGTTAGAGATGAAAGTTGTAAGTCGTAAGGTAATTTCAGGTAAAACTCGCTGCTCCTCTAGATTGTTCTATTCGGCTAGCATCAGATCTTCTCTCGACTAATAACACAGATTGGAAGTTAAATAAAAGTGAGTGGTACAAACCCCTTAAGATTCGTACGAGCAGATGCAACTTTGAATTCGATGGTTGTATGTATGACCAGGTAGAAGGCGTTGCCATTGGTAACCCATTTGGACCTACGTTTGCAGAATTGTATAGCGCCAGTGGCAGCTAGGCATATTTGATAGATGCCCATCATTACATATATGACTTAGATACGTAGACGATGTTTTTATCGTACTTGATCATCATGTCCCATAATCAGATATGTTAGAAATTTTAAACTGTAAGCATCCGTTCATTCAGTGGGATATTTCGGAAATGATTTATGATTCAATTGGGCTTCTCAATGTTCTTGTACATAGAACAAACCATGGATCATCGGAAACAACTGTCTATAGACAACCTAATATTCCATATCAAATTGTTCACTGGTCTTCTAATGTTCCTACAGTATGGAAGCCATCAGCAGCTAAATCGTTATTCTACCGAAGCCGTATTATCTGTTCCTCTATCGCTCTAAAACAGACAGCAGATAAATTAATTGATAATATGTTAAAATCCGCTGATTCCTCTAAATCAATTATCCACAAGGCTTACTTTACCAGCAACAATATTAATTACTCCAACAACTACGGTCTCCGATCCTTCCTCGTCGCCGCCTCACTCGCCTGGAATCAACTCCCTCTCGACGTCCGCCGCGCCCCCTCCTTTATCACATTCAAACACCTCCTCCGTTCACACCTTCTCGACACCTGATTTACAGTTTTGTTTTGTTGTGGTCATGTAAGCGTGCGCTGGCACGCATTTGCCACGTTAAAATAAATCTTTTTTAATATAATTAAGCGAAATGTTTCTAGTTTAACCTACTACGGTGTCCCATTCATTAACGATAAGACTAATAAAAAATTCAACATTGCATTTGCAAAAATGCAATGTTGAATACGAACCGCATGCAATACCATGCGGTTCGTGCAACCGGATGGTATTTATATAGGACAGACTGGAAAGCCCATTAAAACAAGAATTGACCAACATCGGAAAAATCTATCAGGTACACTGGAACAAAGCATCTGTAAGAATCACGTGATTGACTTTGATAATATCCGTGCTTTACGTATTGAGAACAACTACCATCAACGATTAATCTTTGAATCTTATTTCCTAAAAATGAAAAAACGTTTTTACTAATAATCAAGCAGATAAGAAAAAAAGGATTTATTTTAACGTGGCAAATGTGTGCCAGCGCACGCTTACATGACTACAACAAAACAAGACTGTGAATCAGGTGTCGAGAAGGTGTGAACGGAGGAGGTGTTTGAATATGATAAAGGAGGGGGCGCGGCGGACGTCGAGAGGGAGTTGATTCCAGGCGAGTGAGGCGGCGACGAGTAAGGATCGGAGACCGTAGTTGTTGGAGTAATTAGGAACGTGGAGTAAGAGGGTATGACAGGAACGAAGCGATAGCGAGGTGGGGCGAGTATCGTCTAAGAAAGGAAGGTTGATGAACGATGGGGAGCCGACAGCGATGAGACGAAAGGTAACGAGAAGAAGGCGGAGTTTGATGCGGATGTGGATGGTGGGCCAGGAGAGTTGGGCAAAATATGTGGATGTGTGGTCGAAGCGACGGAGACGAAAGAGCACTCGAACGGCGATGTTGATTATTCGTTGTAGGGTAGGATGATGGATTTTGGAGAATTGGCGAAAAGGCTAAGGCAGTAATCGATTTTAGGAAAAAGAAGCGATGAAAGAAGAGACATACAAGAACGGAAGTCGATAAGGGGGCGGATACGGCGGATGTCACGGAGAATTAAGTTAGATGAGCGGACCTTGTCACGGACGAAGGGTTTAAGGGAAAGGTGATCATCGAAATGGAAGCCTAAGAAAGTGAGATTGTGGACTATGGGGATGATCGATGAGGCAAAATATACAGTGGGAGGAGATATGTTTGGTTTACGGGGGAGGATCCACATTATTTTGGACTTTTCGGGGTTTAGAACGAGATGGAGATTGGAGAGACGTTTGTAGATAGAAGAAAGACAGTTGGAGGCAGAAATGCCGATATCGTGTATGCGATGTGCGGGTGCATGAGCATAGATTAGAATGTCATCGGCATATTGCATGACCTTAAAGGAGTAAGGTTTGATAAACGGAGAGAGATCGCCAAGCAGAAGAGAGAAAAGCAGGGGACCTAGGACTGAACCTTGTGGGACCCCGCAAAAAAATAGGGATGGGAGGGGAGGATGATGAATTAGAACAGACGCGAAAGGAACGGTCGGATAGATATGAGGCGAACCATGCTACGGAGGAGGAAGAAAAGCCGTAATCATAACGAAGGCGAGAAAGGAGGACGGAGTGGTCGACAATGTCGAATGCGGAGGAGAGGTCGAGGGAGATGAGAACACTATATAGAGCCTTGTCTCGAGAAATGAGTAAGTCGTTGTACACTTTTATGCATGCGGTTTCTGTCGAGTGATTAGAGCGGAAAGCGGATTGGAAAGGAGGGTACAGATTGGATGAGGAGAGATAAGCGTTGATTTGTATTAAGATGAGGCGTTCTAAGAGCTTAGAAAGAGTAGGGAGTAGTGAAATGGGGCGATAGCTAGAAGGAAGGGAGGGGTCGAGCGATTGTTTCTTAAGGAGGGGACGAACGATTGCGGATTTCCAGTGTGAAGGGAAGATACGACTGCGGATGGACGAGTTAAACAAGGTTGTGAGAAATGGGGATATCGATGAACATATAGATTTTAACATGTGAGTAGGCAGGGAATCGGCAGGTGAGGTTTTGTTGGGCAAGGACATGAGGACAGATGATACTTATGTAGTGAGACAGAGAGAAGATGAAAGAGTTCCGGAAGGATGTGGCTAGACTGGGCAGAGTGGGATAGGATGGAGACCGGGGTGTGAGAGAGCAACGTGAATACTTTAGTCTGGAGAAATGATGAAAAATCATTGGCATTGATATTGCACGGCGAAGAGGAGCGAGCAACGATTGAGTTAAAATTATGCCAGTGAGTCTTAGAGTTGAATGAAGTGATGATTATATGCTGCTTGAAGGAGTTGCATTTGGTACGTAGTAGGTTGAGATGAGACCGGTGAAGAGCAAGATAGGAATCACGGAAAGACTGAGTGATTAAGCGGAAATCACGTCTGAGAGAGCGGTGATAGACTCGAAAAGCATGGCGGAGTCGACGCTTTGAGAGTAGGCATTGGATGTCAAACCATGTGGGCATGGTGCAAGCGACTGGTGTGGGTGAGACTTGAAGGGCAAGAGAATATCGAGAGTGGATGTGAGTTCAGAGTCGAAAAGAAAGGCGAGATCGTGAGGAGATGAATATGTTATTGTGGGTAATGATAGAGACGATTTGAGTAAGGCAGAGCGGACAAGGGAAAGGTCAAGATTTCTCCAAGGTCGACGCAGGATTTTCAGGTGTGTGAGCAGGGGTGTGGTTGCATGTGAGATCAAGGGTGATAAGAAAGTGATTGGATAGACCAGGATCAGAGATGGACAGTGAGGTGTAGGCAGCTAAATGATTGGGGACAGCGATGATGTCAAGTGCCCCACCAAGTATATGTGTGGGGGCAGTGGAGATTTGTTTGTAATTGTAGTTGAATAGAATGTTGATGAACCGGATAAAATCTGTGGAAGAGGGGCGGTCTAGGCGGATATTGAAGTCACCTAGAACGAGTGATGGGATTAAGGACAAAGAACAATGAGAAAGGAGGTCAGCGAGTTCGGTAAAAAATATGGCTGTAGGAGCTGATGAACCAGGACGGTATACAATGGCGAGATCTAGAGTGATCGGGTTAGAATAACGACAAGAGAGCAATTTAAAAGAGCAATGACTGAAAGGGGGATTGATTTTGCGAAGAGACGCGGGGTGAGGCGCGAATGCGACGATGCTTCCATGATTATAGAATTTAGAAAGGCATGAGCTGAGGGGCGGGCTGATTCGACTAGGGAGCAACCGGCAGAGAGCAGACGGCGAATGGAAAGGTCGTCGGAATTTGAGTGCCAGGATTCGGTGAGGCAGAAGAGATCGATGGATTGCTTTGTGAATAGGTTGAGGATAAGATCGGATTTATTGAGAATAGATCTAGTGTTAAGGAGACCGAGGCGGAAACCATGTGTAGTGGTGGTAAGGGCTAGTGGAGAAGACACATTGGGGAGATAGAGCGCCATCGAATTTTTGGATGGGTGTGGACAACTTGAAAATTTCCGTCGATGTTTCGGATGGAAAGAGATGTTTCGCCGTTTTACTCGCGACGTCGTTTTTCGATGCGGGCCGAAGAGATTTGAGCGATTTCAGAAGGGGCGCGATCGGTGAAAATTCGAGTGGTTGAAGATGACATGAGTTTGAATCGTTGAGAGAAGACAGAAGACGCGTGAGAGCGATTATTGAAATCAATTTTTAGGAGAGGGGGCTGGAAAGGATTAGATTGAGAAGATTTGTTTAGACGGATGAATGCGACAGGAGAAATGTCCTTGAAAAAGGTCGGTTTATCCGCAGGAACAATAGACGAGAGGATGGATCTGAATGCGGAAACATCGTGATCTAGACGTGCTTGTGGAGATAAGGAGTTAAAAGGCTTGATATTAGTGACAATGACGCAACGATCGCGAGAAGCAATGCGCTTCCGTAAAGAAGACGACTGACGTGAGTAGGTGAGATCACGATAGAAGAGCTGGCAGTTGATGAGTTGGAGGGATTTGGGTTGACGACGGGATACGTAGAGGATAATGATAATAAAGAGGGTGGCAAGCGATGTGAGGAAAGGTTATGAGTGGAAGGATAGTGGAGGTTGGTGGAGGTTATTTTGATTGATGGATGCAAGGTATTGAGAAACGAGACGGGAAGGACGGGACGTGGGGTGTCGGGGAGTGAAGATGACATGGAATGGGAAGTGTATATGGTGGCAGGGTCTGTGGGTGGAGAAAGGACATTAGAAACGACGGGGGTAGTTTGAGTTGACGTGTTGGATGTTGATATGTGCTTATTAGAAAGTTTGCGGATTAGTTTGTTGGCACAAAAACCACATACGAAGTCCTCTTTAGACTTATGATTGTTGCAGGCGATTGTTGTTCAGACGCTGCAGTCGTGTATCGAGCACTGTACTTGCAGTTGTCCATAGTTGATGTCGGTGTTAGTTGTTTTCCTACGTCCTCCCATAAACGATGGTTGTCGTCGTTGGTTGTCGTTGTAAGATGTTTGTAACTTTTTGTATAGTAGTCCTCCTCCTGACCACAGTATTTAACCACGATATTGTAATTTGTGTAATTTGCTAGAACAGTTATAAATTTTCTTGATACCAATTTATTATTACCGCCAGACGAATTTAAAGTAGCATAAACGATATCGCAACTTACACGCCTTTCGCAACGCATGCTGGCATTTTATTTTGTAAATTTATTTTTCTGTATTGACTTGTAAATTGTGATTTGCTATTTTGTAGATCTAATGATGAATGCAGTTGCATTCGAAAATTCATTGAATAAACTGTTTCCTCGCTCGTCAACTTCTAAAGCAATTGCTTATAACCGAGAGTTATATCATCCAAAAGATGGGATGTATGATCAAAACGACGAAGACGAAAGAGAATTCGGATGGCTGCCTTGACGATGCGTTGTAGTGGAAGAAGAGTGGATTTAGGTGAGTTGGAAAATCGACTAAGGCAGTAATCAAGTCGAGAAAAAGAAGAATATTTGAGAGTCATAATCACTTCCTTCTAAGGAAGTGCTTAATATAAACTCTTTCTTCTCTCAATCACTACCAGAATTTTTCCAATAACACAAATAATTGTTGAAATATAATTAAACCTAAATATTAAAACGAGTGAATGTTTTAATTACAATATTTCGATAACTATAATTATCATAAAAAAATTGTCTACTAAATTTTTATCGAATGCATAAGTAATATACATATAATGCACATATAATGCATCATATAATACATATAATGCATAATACATATAAATGTCTTCTCTAATTATAAATTTTGTAAAAATCAACTAACGCCGTAGCTGATTGATGTTGGCGACCACTGCTACGAGTCTTATTGGAAAATACATTTTGATATTAAATGTGATGGTGATTATCTAGAACAGCTCTTATATAGTTATTTAGAAACTCAGGATTATACAATGATTAATTCCCTGAATCCATACCTTTATTTTTAAATTTTCTTTTTCTGTAAACAGAATCTTTGGATTTGGCAATTTTCAATAATTGTTGATGTATAGATCATGAGTAGCGTAATTTCTCATTCTCGTTGCATATTTGATTTAAAAAGTCAGAAACAACGTTCACTCTAAAACGTTCACGTTTTGAACACATAATTTGAATTTTATCTATTTTTGATATCCTCTAATAATAGCCGAATTATGATGTAAATGCTGAAATACAACTGTCCAGTTACATAATCTGTTCAAATCATACTCGACATGTTTTAAAATGCATTATATCAAACATCTAATAATTTCTGCAAGGTTGTATAGCAACTTTCGTGCTTACACACAATATATTACGTGTAATGTGGATATCAACTATACAAATTTTCAAAATTACACAGCTTAGCGTATGTTTTAGGGTACACATTGGTCAAGTATAAAATATTTTAATATTTTAACGAGGATCGGCAGCACGTCTCGATTAATCCAGGATCTTGTTTTATTGGTAATTATAAAGAGATTTATTTTATGTGGAAATTATGACTCTGTGCCATTTATAGCGCACAAAAATAATAAATTAGGAGGACAAATTTTATAATGAAATGGAGAAACGAATGAAGATGATCGTTAAGACGATCCATTGAGGGAAAATGATAGTGTTTGAAAATACAGGACGGTGATAAAAAGAGTGTACTGGGTAATTTGTTTCATAGACGCTGCAAGGTAATTTATCTTATTTATTTATTCAAATACATGCCAAAGCCAAAAGGCTATTGAGGCAGAGTCAAAAAAGAAAAACAAAAAGAAAATAGTCATTAAACGGATCGTAGCTAAATAGAATAGTTCAGTGTAGCTGCTGAATGGCGGCATTGTGATCAGCAACGACTTCATCAGGCAGCGAATTCCACATGTTAATTCCCTTCCTCGAGAGTCTAAATATTTTAGGTAATCTACCAAATCAAGATTTATACAAGACTCTACTATGTCCCCGCAACCTATCTATCCGACTAGTGATTACATCAGTGGGATAACTCACCGCATCATTCGACATTTGTCATAGACAAAGCATTTTCAAAGCTATGAACCTCTTTCCTACCGACATTCCGATACGGCTAAGACCTACATGAAAATCACTACCACCTAAGCCAACACAGAGCCTCGAACCCCGCCTAAGAATAGACTCCACGTTTAATAGTTCTTGCTTGGTGACAGGAAAACAAGCCTGAATGCAGTATTCCAAGTTTGGCCCGACGAGGGAGGTGAATAACCTCTTGAACATTTGACAGCTTAACCTGAGGAATGCACTTTTAATACAATATAAAGCCCTAGTAGCTTTACCTGAAAGAAGTCGGTGTTCAACTTTGTTTTAAGGATCGATGGACAATGATCCCTAAATCCTTATGATGAGACACTTCCTTTAAGACGATGTCTCCAATATAGTACCTAGCAGTTTCAGACGGTCGACAATTATATAAGAACACATTTTTTAGCATTTAACAGTAATCCAGTAGATTCGCACCACTTGATCAGAGAGTTTATATCATTTTGTAAAGATACTCGATCAGCAGGACTTCTAATAATCGGTGAAATATTTAGATCGTCTGCAGAAGCTAGATGAGATCATGATAAGTGGAGTAGCAAATCATTCACAAAGATTATATAGAGCAGTGGGCCAAGAACTGAACCTGGAGCCACTCCAGAATTAACATTTACCGATTCAGAAAGCACACCTCTTACACAAACTCTGAAATATCTAATCGATAAAAATTGCCTGACCTACTCACAAATATATGAATGGAGTCCATATTGATACAGTAAGGAGACTATGCCGTAATGTGGCACCCTAACAAAGGCTTCGAAAAGTCAAGGAAGACTATGAACCTGGAACCCTGCACTCAGAGCATTTTTCCATTTTTCACGCGCAGCTTGTAGATTAGTTAGGCATAAACATTCAATCCAGAAGCATAATGTTGAAAATCAACCAATATTAGAGTGCATATGATCTCTGATTCTACTAGCTATTAGTCTTTCTAAGAGTTTGCAAAATACACTGATCAAACTGATGGGACGAAAGTCTGTAGAAAAGCTAGCATGATGCTTTTTGGGAATGGGTACCACAATTGCACATTTCTAAATATCAGGAATCCAAGATGTGTCCAAGCTATATCTGAAAACAGAGTTAAACCATTGCACAGTGCGCTCACTATGGTTTTGACGAGAAAGGGGGCAATATTGTCTGGTCCCGGAGATGCAAACGGATCGAGCTTCATAACCCCGTTCAACACCTCATCAACTCTTAGTGGACGAACACAACACCGATGAGCAATCATAACATACTTAACTAAAGTCACGCTCTTTGTCAGTAATCGAAGCTTGCATTGAGAAGTTATCAGCTGAATGTTAGGAGATATGAGATGGTTCAGTTAACATCTCAGCTGGCGTTTGAGTTGAGCTAATTGTGGTGACAAGAGTTTTGTTATTTCTTACATATGACCAAACCCTCTTAGGTTTCAAATGATTTAAATGTTCATCCATGACGATACACTCTTCGTACGAATAGCGTTTCATATGACCAAATATGTAAGACCAAATATGTATGACTATATATGACAAAATATAAATTGTGGTGAGGAAATGGGGTATTGATGAGCAAATGGATTTAAGTTTGGGGGTAGGCAAGAGATCGGCAGATGTGATTTTGTTGGGTATGGATATGAAGACAGATGAGACTTCGGCAGGTGGCAGATGAGGTTTTGTTGGGAATGGGCATGAGGACATATGATACTTCGACAGGTGAGAGAAGGAGAAGACGAAATAATTCCGGAAGGATGAGGCGAGGCGAGTAGCAGTGAGATGGAATGGATACGGAGTTGTGAAAGAGCAACGTGGATACAACGCGTGAGAGTGATGCTTGAGAACAATTTTCAGGAGAGGGGGCTTAGAAGGATTAAATTGAGTAGATTTGTTTAGGCGGATGAATGCGACAGGAGATATGGAGTTGAAGAAGGATGGGTTATCCGCAGGAGCAAGAGACGAGAGGATGGATTTGAAGGCGGATACCTCGTGGTGGAAACGTGCTTGTGGAGATAAGGAGGTGGAAGGGGCGATATCAGTGACGATGACACAACAATCATGAGAAAGAAAGTGTTTCCGTAAAGGATAACGAGTGACGTGAGAAAATAAAGGGAAAGAAATGAATAATATGCCTATTAGAATAAAGAATATGCCTCATAAAATGTGTCGCTTTCAAATAATTAAACTTGTTGAAATTAAATCAATATTGATCGATTAATATTTTTTAAACACTTGATATTTAAATAACACTAGATACCATTAGTTAGTTTCAATTTTTTAATTTCTTTTAATATCTACAAATCGAAGTTACGAATCGAAGTTACGAGAATAAAATTCTCAACTTCGATTCGTTGAGAATCGAAGTTACGTTTTTTTACGTAGAGCTCGTAATGTGGATTGCAAATATAACCCTTAAATGAATTCAAATATGATTAATTCAATTTAAATCAATCCAAGTGTGAAAATTCTTTACTTTTCATTGTCATGTGCTTGCAATATTTTCTTGTTGAAACAATTTTAAATATTTTTCTGTTTTGTATCGTAAAACATTATTCTATTCCAAGTTGAAAAGTTATTTCCCTTCGGTCAATTTGATCAGCTTATTAAATGAAAACGGAGATACGATCTAGATCTGATAAGATCCGATAAGATCAGATAACTGAGTATATGTATTTTATAGACATTATAGATTAAAACAAAATAATCTTAAGATTTTCTATAATTCAGATTTTTTATCTTTATGTTTCATTTGTAGGACAATGTCGAATTTCTCTTTCGTATTGTGTAAAACATTTTTATACTTTAATTTGAAGAATGATTTTCAAACTATTTTAAAAATACTTTTGCAGTTATCTAATACTTTTATCAAATAATCAACGATTATGGCGGTTTTATGATTTTGAGGATAAATATCGGCTAACTTTATTAATTTCAGGATAATCAATTAATATCAACTAAATAACAAAATAAATTATCAAATCATACTCTCTAATTATCAATAGAAAGTAAGATTTGTATAATCAATGTATTTTGTGCATACAGATTACTGATTATACGGCAAAGTCCAAGTTATATATGGGTTTTCTTTTAGCTCGCAAAAAACATATCGGAAAACAGATAATTATGGATACGCTATTTGATTCAGTTGATGGTAAACAATAACAATTCGATTAACAATTATACACATGAGCACTTTATTTTTATTACGTCTGAACATGTCAGTTAGTTCAGATTAGGTTGTATACCCTAATCACTGGTCACTATATGTCGCTGTGTTTTTATTACGGCTAAACCTGACAGTTAGTTCACATTATGTGTCTGCCCAAAACTTTGGTGATTAAGGTATAAGTGACCAGTGTGCATTAGTTGCAACACTTTCTCGTGTGAACAGTAAAAGGGTAATCAAACGATCAGCTCAGACTGTCTCCGCGTTAATCATCATCTATAATTGTCAGAGGATATGGCTAATGACAAACTGTGGAACAAATGATTAAGATTTGGATCGAAATAATCTTATGTTACTGATGATTGAAGAAATTGTAAAACAGTCAAGACGAATGGACCGAATGGAAACGTCACAGTGGCGTTTACAATTTGTATGTACGTTGAACGTTACTTTGCTATCAAGGTAAGAATCGGAGTTTCAAAGTTTTCATTTAGAGTTATGTAATCACTACTGTTGTTCAAGTTGTAGTACTTTAAAGAGAGTGCGAAAAGTTTTGTTTATCTCAATGAGTGATATCGTCAATTTCTTATATCGTGACATCCTCTTAACATCACGATATAGCCTACTGTTTAATTTTGTAAATGATTAATTTTATAGTAATCTATTCGACGATATTTTCTTAACACTTAAAAAAAAACGATTTATTTTAACGTGGTAAATGCGTGCCAGCGCACGCTTACATGACTACAACAAAACAAGACTGTGAATCAGGTGTCGAGAAGGTGTGAACGGAGGAGGTGTTTGAATGTGATAAAGGATAAATAGAAGAGCTAAACTGTCAACTCAACTGAATAGAACGATACGTTATAATTCATAGATTCTAATTATGATGGCAGAATGTTTTTTACCCACTACATTCAATTTAAAATTAATAACAGAAAAATTGAAGAATATAGATCCGGGATTTGATCTAAATATAAAGCTCTACTTGCTGAGGCATCTATTAAAAGTTGCGAATTATGTATATAGTTAGTGTAATGAATCATAATTACATAACGTGTTAGACCCACTAATCCTCAACATTTAGTCTTTAATCGAATAATGGATCTGCCAAAACAATCTTGAACAATTATGTTAAAAGATTTCACTAATCCCTTATTCTCCTTCCCCGAAAAAATAAAGTGACCCCACACATGCCCCTGTAACAAGACCAGTAACACTTAGTATTCTAAATTGTCGTTGGGATTCTAAATGTATTGCTTTCGATTACTAAAATCATTACTTGTTTGGTGCTAGCAATACATTAAATTCCTGCCATATAGGGTTAAAAAATTATTTTATTTTCTCCGAAATGGTAATTCCGCGAGATGCTAATTCTGCAAAATGAGACAACAACATCAGTAGTGAAACCGTTGGTAAGGCGGTGGTTTAAATGACACTAATGAGTCGATGGGTGTGGTGAAACGACACAAGACTTCTAACATTGGTAATATATTTGATATTTAGCTGGATTTTAAAAGTCTTCTCAGTTAGGTGAAAGTATTTTCTAATCTAGGAATAATGACTGCAGGATTTCAATAAATTTTGCTGACTGTTTTGTCGGTAATGATTAACTTCAACCAAATATTGAAGGCTCTCAGAGTTAAAAAATATTGTGGTTCACATCACTAACTAGCTAGATCAAAAGCTAGCAAACAAAATGCTAGAGCGATATATAATTAAATGTCGATATTTAATCGCTTGTTAAACCTTATTTGCTGGTAACAGAAAAAAAAGGTACAAGAATCCGCTTTGTGGACGTAATTACGCATTCATTGCGTAGATGAGTCGTTGTAAGGAGTCCATCTGCAACGAAAATCCCTCAATTTACCGATCAATACCACTTACTGTCATAAACTTTGTGTAATTACCAAAAGTATAAGATATCGAGTACAAGTGACCGAAGTGAGTTCTCCGTATCATAAGATCAATTTTAACGGTTTGATTCTTAGCTCTGTAATCTAAACAGCATTAAACCAAGAGAACTTTCAAAGTCTAAACTCTTATAAAAGTCTAATTTGCTTAACCAAAAGAATGCAATCAAATGTTACAGGTAGTGGAATTGGACTGTAATTAATATTAGTATTGGTTTTGATTGATAATTTAGACGACGTGTTCTATTTTAAAAACTATAAACGATATAGTATCTTCTCTCGGATTTAAATTATGTAAAGTCTTTTTAGGAATTTCAACATTTTTTACATAAATGTACATTCAACAATAAAATTTCTGTACTTTGCGGGTCAGTTTTTCCGGTGTGCTAGAGTAACTAGTAGAGATTAGTATGTACTTCTAATTTGCAAGAATGGCTAATTGTGGAGCTTTATTGGACGATGTAGACAGATTAATAAAGCGCGAACATAATATTATTAGCAATTGGTCAATAGAACGTATTAAGATGGTATGATTAGAGAAGTTCGATTGTGATAAATCAATTTGGCTAAGTGTATAGTTAAAAGTATGGAGCAATAAAGTTTGCTTATTATAAGATAATTTAATATAAAAAAGAAAAGATAATTTAGTAGAAATTATTTTATTGCAAAACTCATTTTTTATTCTGAAGAACATATCCGAAATTAAAAATATATTCATCCTGATTTGTAATTTTAATTTTCAAATATCCAAGAATAATAAGAAATTAACAATATCCAGGAACAATTCTAACAATTAGACAGTGTTATGGAACCACCGCTTTGAAAATTAAGCGGAAATTGGAGACAAGCGAAGCATTGACTAGGGCCTCCATCAATTTTAAAGGCTTGTAGAGATAATTAGGTCGTTCCTAGTTGTGTCAGAATTACCTGCAGAATAAAAGGGTTTTGTGACTGTTAGTCACGGAAATATGGCGTCTATCAAGTTTATAAAGGCTTGTAGAAATAATGAGATTGTTCCTAGTTGTGCCTGGATTACTTGCAGAATAGAAGGTTTTCGTTACAGTCAGTTCTCAAAATAGGTGAGTTAACATCTCTTAATGTTTGCTATTAATTGTGTTCAACCATACCTGATTGTTCCTGCATATTTAAAAATTTAATATTTTTAAAAATTAAAAACTTAAACCTTTAAACAAATCAAATAATTTAAAAATATCTTTAGATATTTTCAATCAACCAAACAATATTTCGGCGATATGTATAAATATTTAAATATAAAATTGACAAATTTTTCGTCAACTTAAATAAATAATGATTGTCATTTGTACCAACAAAAAACTGTCAATATATCACATTTGTTTTGTTATCTTTAATTACATATTCCTCGTGTTTGACTATAATGCATATTTTTAAATAGTTGATAATGATCCATTATTGATAAATAATTATTAGAGCTGGATCAAAGGAAAAAAGACATTATTTTTGATATTTCGCTAACTTCTGTTAGCATCTTCTAAAAATAAAGATACCTTTTTCCTAAATAACCGAAGATAACGGGACTGAAAATTTTTCCTAAATCACCAAAGATAACGGGCCCGAAAAATGTATTACGAACCACCTTTCGAATAGCTTACTAATGATTTATGAAATGGAGTTAGCAGAGTTCTACGTAATTTCTGAAGAAAAAAATTTCCATTCAACAAATTTGGCTTTCAGCTGGGTAAAGATTCTACTTAGGCTGTTAGACCAACTCAAGAATTCCTCGTAAATAATCACAATGCAAAGTATTGTTTGTAAATAGTTGATAATGATCCATTATTGATAAAGAATTATTCGAGCTAGATCAAAACAATGGGAAAAATTATTTAATATTTCGCTAACCTCTGTTAGCATCTTCAGAAAATTACAATTGTAATTTTCTGAAGATGCTAGCAGTAGTTAGCGAACTATCTAATAATGTTTTAAATCCGAATTTTTGTTTAATATGATCGTTGTTTAACAATATCACAAAATTTGATCGTTGTTTAATTGTGTCAAATTGGGTTATCATACAATTTGATGTATTATAAATAGTACAAGCTAAAAAAACCGTTCTAATCTACAAACGTTCCTTATTGGAATTTATGGCCTATTTGAACACTTATTGATATTTTAAATAGTTGATAATGGTCCATTATTGATAAAGAATTATTGGGGTTGGATCAAAGAAAAGAGGAATTTTTTATTGATATTTTTCGCTAACATCTGTTAGCATCTTCAGAAAATTACCTTCCAGGTTAGCGAAAAATAATGTAATTTTGTAATTTTCTGTAGGTGCTAACAAAGGTCAGCGAAATATCAATAAAAATATTCATCTTTCCTTTGATCCAGCTCCAATAATTCTTTGCTAATTAATATTGTATTCCCAACAAAATTATATTTTAAAGCGAATGGATGCCTTTTTGACAGAAATTAATTAAAATTAATATTTTATGTGAAGATGAACAATTTTGAAAGCCATTCGTTTTCTCTGCATTTCAGATTTATCGAAATAGGCGGTGTTCAATGCGGATTCGAGAATTTCGAATAACGTTACCTTTGACTATTGAAGAATACCACATTGGACAATTATGGTGTGTTGCTGAATTCAGTAAAGATAACACTGGAGGCGGAGAAGGGGTGGAGGTTCTAAATAACGAGCATTTTGACGATAAGAATGATCTTTTGGACGGTTTCTCTTCAGGCCAATATACCAAGAAGATATATCATTTAGCGAGTAAAGTGCCTTGGTGGGTAAGGAAACTTGCTCCCACCGGATCCCTTGAGATGCTCGAAGAAGCGTGGAATGCATTTCCATATTGCCGAACTGTAATTACAAATCCAAACTTTATGCAAGATAAGTTCTTTCTTAAAGTTGAAACATTGCACGTAGCCGATAACGGTCAGAGTGAAAACGTTCATCATCTTACTAGAGATCAACTTAAAAAGCGTGAAGTTGTATATATCGATATCTCACATGATAAAATATCTCTATCAGACTACAAAGAAAGCGAAGACCCCAGAAAATATAAATGTAGTATAACAGGTAGAGGACCATTAACCGATTTAAAATGGCGTAATAATGTACAACCTGTAATGACATGTTACAAGCTCGTGACTACGGAGTTTCACTGGTTTCCCTTTCAAACTAAAATTGAAGATTTTATTATAATGACCCAGCAACGATTATACACTATTTTTAATAGACAGGTGTTCTGTACGCTTCATAAGTGGCATGGCTTAACAATTCAGGATATACGGGAAATCGAAGAAGAAACTAAAAGAGAACTTGATAGACAAAGACGGCAAAGTCAAGTCAAAGGTATTGACGGATCGTAATTTATTTTTCTATCGAATGTATTAGTTTTATGTGTTTAACATTTTCATGTCCGATTGTGAATTTTCACTATTTTACTTTAAGCTATATCCTAAAGCTAGTTTGTTTATAAGTTGTTAAATGATATAAGTGATGCTTAAAAAATTTACGATCTTATAGATTTAGAAAAGGCCCATCAACTCTCAGTATACCGAACTCATTATTTTTAATTTTATTTATAACTGAGTCTACGTATTTAATGCAATTATAAAATTTAAAAAAAATAGTGTTTGGCTTCTGTCATATTGGAATTCAATACAAAATCAGCTAACTGAGTCTACTTTTTTTAATATAATTATAAAATTTTAGAAAATTATAATGCAAAATCAAAATACAATAATTAAATTATAAATAATTATAAATAATTAATAATTGTTGTAAGATGTTTATTTAAATATGTCATCTTCAAATTTCATCTTTATAAATAATTATAAATAATAAAAAATGTTATATTAGATTTTGTATGATATTTATCAAGTTAAAATAAAAAATTGAAATTTTAAATAAAAGTCAATTTTAGCCACGAGATTGGTTATTAACACGATTATCAGATCAGCTAACTGACCTTCTTATTTTATATTACTTATAAATTAAAAAAGTGATAAATAAAATTTAATAATTAAATAATAAATAATTATAAATAAAAGATAATTGTTATACGAATTTATATAGTTTATATTAAAAATAAAAAATTGAAATATCAAAAATGATATCGAGTTATTTCATTCGTTAAACAAAATTAGGTCGAGTCAATTATATTATCTTTTTACTTATATCATAATAACGATTATATCATAGTAACACAACGTTTTAAACAGAGGGAAAACAGCAGATTTTAGTGAATATTTAGTGAATGATGTCAGATCAAATAACTGAGTGTACGTATTTTATACGATATAAATATAAGTAAATATAAATAAAATAATAATGCTAAATCAAAATTCAATAATTAAATTATAAATAATTATAAATAATAAATAATTGTTATACGAATTTATATAATTTATATCAAGTTAACAGTGAAATTTAAAATAAAAGACAATTTTATGAATTGACTAATCGATGTATCAGAATAAGGATTCGAGTCATCAGGAGGAACTGTCATGTTATCAGGTTTCAGCCCCTATTCCTTAACCTAGCATAGCAGCGGGACCAAACATGTGCTAATGACGTATTTCCTCTGTTGAAATTTGATTATTTAGTACATCTTATTTAAAAACAAAGCATATTGTTTATTATCCATCCGTGAAAGTTTTTCGCTTAAACCTTAAAAAATTGAAATTTAAAATAAAAGTCAATTTTTATGTTTTGAATAATAAATAACAAACGATGTATAAAAATTAGAGGTAATCGTGAGGAACTACTCTGTTATCAGCTATCGGTCACTATTCCTCAAACAGATGGGCCAAATACGAGCCAATGACGTATTTACTCTGTTGAAATTTGATTATTTAGTGCATCTTATTCTAATACAAAGCATTTTGTTTATTATCCATAAAAATTTTGATTAATAGTTTAAATACATTTTTAATAATATTTTGTTAATTTGTATAGTTTAAATTTAATATTTTAGAATATTTGTAATATTTTTTTGATGTATAATTCTACATTATAATAAGAAAAAATCATTAAACTTGATTGAAAATTAGCAGAAAAATAATACCATTTCATACTAAAATTAGCAGAAAAATAGTCTTAATAAGAATACATAGTTTCAGTATTTTTGACAGAAGTTTCATTACCGGGAAAACAAAGTTCACTGGTCAATAATAACTTGTCAGTAGAACAAATCAGATAACTGTGTTTACGTATTTTATACTATAAATAAAAATAAAGATAAATAATAAGTAATGATATAAGATTTTATACAATTTATATCAAGTTAATATAATTAGCTTGATATCAAGTTTATACAATTAATATTTATCTAATGATAGAATTAATAATTAAAATTTAAATAATGATTAAAATTTAAACATTTAGAATTTATTTAAAATTTAATTTTATTGAATTTGTATTGAATTTTATACGATATATAAATCAAAAATAAAGATAAATAATAAATAATAATATAAAACTTTATACAATTTATTATATCAAATTAAAATTTAAAAAGTCAATTTGTATGAATTGACTAATAAATAACAGACGATGTAACAGAATAAAGATTAGTGGTCATCATGAGGAACTGCTATGTTATCAGGTTTCGACCCCAATTCATCGACCTAAAATAGTAGAGGAGCCAAATGCATGCTAATGACGTATTTTCTCTGTTGAAATTTGATTATTCAGTATACCTTATTCTAATACAAAGCATATTGTTTTAATTATCCATCCATATATAATAGGTTTAATATTATAGGTTTAATAAATAATTATATAGGATTTTATACAATTTATATTTATATCAAATTAATTAAATCAGCTAACTGAGTCTACGTATTGTTATATAATTATAAAATAAACAAAACATAATAATGCTAAATTAAAATTTAATAATAAATTAATTATTAATATTAATTATATAATATTTTATACAATTTATATTTATATAAAGTTAAAATTTAAAATTGAAATTTAAAATAAAAGTCAATTTTTATGAATTGACTAAATGGCATACGATGTATAAGAATAAGCAATATATTTCATTAGTATGAGCGGCTATGTTATCAGGTTTTGGACCTTATTCCTCGACCCATAATAGCACTGGCTAAAAAACAGGATACTAAAACATAACGGAATTTTGACACTAAAGCATAACGGAATATTTTTATTCAATAATAAATAAATATTTATTTATTTGTAAAATTAAAATTTAATAATTAAATAGTAAATGATAAACATTTATAAATAATAAATAATTGTTATAAAATTTTATAAGACTTATACTATAACAGTAAAATTAAATTACTATATATAAATTATAAATAGAGATAAATGATTAAATAATAAATAATTATATAAGATTTTTTACAATTTGTTATTTTTCTCAAATTAAAATTGAATATTGAATATAAAAATCAATTTTTATGAATTGACTAAACGATGACCATATTAAATGACCACATTGACTAAACGATGACCATATAATTGATCATACAATGCATAAGAATAAGGATTCTTAACAAAGCAGAGCAGCGGGGCCAAATACGCGCTAATGACGTATTTTATACGATATGATAATATCGTATAAATTATATACGATATAATCTTATATATAATCATATAAGATTTTATTAAATTTATATTTATATTAAATTGAGTTTTAAAATAGAAATTGAGTCTACGTATTTTATACTATAAATAAATCAAAAATAAAGATAAATAATTATTAATAAATAATTGTATAAGATTTAATATAATTTATATCAAGTTAAAATTTAAAAATTGAAATTTAAAAAAAAATCAAATTTTATGAATTAAATAATAAATAACAGACGATGTATAAGAATAAGGAATAGATGTCATCAGGAGGAACTGATGATGATTAATTGAAATTTATTGTAATTAATTTAGTTAATTTTATTAATTTTTTATTTTGTTAATTTTATCTAATTTTTCGTATTTTGATTATGAAATATAAATACATGTATTTGAAATGAAATGATATCAGAGAGTATCTTCACAAATGTTTTTGTAATGTATTAGTATTTCATATTGTTGCTGATTCAAATCAATAATTAAATTTTAAAATTAATTAAATTTAAATAATTAATTAATTTAATTAATTAATTTTTTATTTGTATTATCAAAGGAAAATACATTCTAATTATACAATGAATATATCTGCCTATTGAACCTAGCGAACACACATGAGCAGTAAAAACATTGAATAAATAAACTCAATTTATTGTCTATGGATCTGATATGTCGAATTTGAAAATCAATCAGATCAGCTAAGTCTACGTATTTTATATTATTTATAAATTTAAATATAATGTCGTACCAATACTGTATAGTTTAAGTAGTATTAAAATCAATACTACACACGGGTTTTGTACCAATACTGCATAGTTTCAGTAAAAAACAGGTTCATTAAAACGTGTTTTGTAAAACACTTTTATAAATACGACCAAACAAAAATATAATTTTTTAAGTCATTAAAGATAGCACTTTTTACTAATCAAATTTTAAAATTTTATTAATAGCGCGAAATATTTTACACATTTTTCGCAAAACTTATAATATTCATTTAAAACAAAGGTCGAGAAAACGTTGCTGAAGATGACGTCCGAAGAGCCAGTACGTTTAAAAATTCCAAAATTAAGCATGAAATATCAAATTATAGGCGACAGTACGAAAAGTCTGGGTAATGCACGTAAAGCCGTTTTTAAGAAATATAGGAACCCATTTTCATCGTTCTTGAATTGTATTGGAGGAAGACCGGATTCATTGGATTCGTATCTATCAGACGACAAGTTATTCATTACCGAGTGTGATGCAAATCAACCTAAAGTTAAGAAACATCAAGAGCGTAAGAAGCGTCGAAGAATTTCATTCGGTGTTGACAATTTCCAGTCGTGCTTAAGTGCATCTACACCCAGAAATTCAATTAACAACGATAATGGTATTGATAAACCCAAAGATAATAGAGGAGAAGCTTGTAGAATGCCAATAAAAATGTCCTTTTACAAATTCATCGGCAGGGGCAGAGAAATTGAACGATTTCGTAGTGATATATACTTAAACACAAATAATAAAATGTAAACCACAATTACGTTATTAAGTTATTGAAAAAGCAAGCATATTTGATACATATGCCAAAAAACTAAGATCATGCTCGATAACAGCTAAAGATCCATTGATGATTAGTCTTTCGGTTGTACATAACAGTGATCAGGTTTACATGTAGCTTGAATCAATCATTGCATATTCGTGGAGTCCGATACTAGCGACTCTATACAAAATACATATAACCATGACCCTAATTAAGGTGGTCAGTTCTTTTTGCATTAATCCATCTTTTAAAACATAAAGATATGTAGTCTGCAAATACAGTTATTTGTACTTATTCGCTATCAAAACCCTTCGTGATATGCAGGGTGCTCAGAAAAAATAAGATCGGTGATATCGGAACCTTGTGGAATACCATTATCTAGAGATTTATATTCACTATCTAGATCTTGTAATTTAGCCGATCTGGAAATAATACACTTGCACGTTTTCACTCTGACCGTTATCGGCTACGTGCAATGTTTCAACTTTAACATTTAGGCTACGTGCAATGTTTCAACTTTCGAGATTTATAATCACCATCTAGACCTTGTAATTTAGACGATCTGGAAATAATACACTTGCACGTTTTCACTCTGACCGTTATCGGCTACGTGCAATGTTTCAACTTTAACATTTAGGCTACGTGCAATGTTTCAACTTTCGAGATTTATAATCACCATCTAGATCTTGTAATTTAGCCGATCTGGAAACAATGAGATTACAATTTTCCGAAGATGCTAACAGAAATTAGCGAAATATCAAATAAAATTTTCTCATTGTTTTGATCCAGCTCCAATAACGTAGAACCCTGCAAGCTCTATTTCATAAATCATTAGTAAAAAAGGGTGATACTGCCTTGTTTTATATAAGCCCGTTCTTCTAATTATTGATCTAATATAGCTTTTGCAATTAATTTCCTAATGTCATTATTTATCAGCTTCAGCACTAAAGCCGGAGCTGAAATATCATTCAAGGATGTTTTAGCATGTGGTGGTAATGCCTTGAACACGTCGAGCAATTCATCATCAACTTTATTGAACAACAAACTACATGGTGGTAATTTCTGGCATTGAAGTGTGAGATTTTTGTTATGATGATTTGTTACGATCTTAATGACATTCTCTTCGACTACTCTCTTGATCCAATCCATAGCTCTGACCTTCCAATTCGTAAATGATCTTTCCTTGATAATACTCCAACATGATTTAGAGTAGTGTGATCTTCATTTTAATTTTTGATCTTGTTTTCACATCTCAGGACTGCAATTGAGATTTCAATCTCCTCATACAAACTCACATTCCCTGTGTACCTAGTATCCATAGTATAGATCCATAGTATAGATCCATACTATAGATCCATAGTATCTTGCTAAGCTTGAAAATTTGGTATCTCGAGAACATAAGGGTAGATTTGTAGAGAGTTTTTCTCTCTTGACAAAAGACATAGATACATATCTACTTCCTGTTGTAGAGAGTACCAGCGGACGATTCGAAATAATGGCAAAACTGTCTCCATTTAGGCTTTCTTACTTAATTATAAATAAAAAATTAATATAAACATACAATATTTTAATCGTTTTTAATTGGCTAACTACAGTATTACTGTCTGAATCTGTGTACCTTTATTTTATTTCCCTGGTAAAATTAGTTTTAGAACAAATATAACCTTAAATTGCAGTAAATTGTTTTGAAATTTCAAGTTGATTCGTGTGTAACCCTAGTCCTATCAGCAAAATTATAAACCGACCGATAAATCCTACCAGAAACAATTTTGACTGTAACCGATAACTACATGGATCGCGTTGTATCTCCATTTTTAAAATCAAATCTACATGTAGGGCTTAAAGCACACATCGATGTTAATAAATTCTTAAAATTAAATTTATCTATGAAAATGTCGATAAAATTGTAGTAATTGCACAACACACATTTCTAAAAATGACTTTTCGTACGAAATTCACTAGAAATCCAAGGATGCAGCAAGACCAAAGTATACTTACAAAATTATTAAACTTATGGCGATGTTGCGTATATTAAACTTAGATAACGATAATTTTTTCCTATGTGAAAGATCATCTCTAATATTATAAATTCAGCAAGTTCACGATAACATGGGAGGTTACCATTTGCTTACTGACGTTCCTATTAATAAATCAGTAAATTATAACTATAATTATAAACTATATTATAAATTTAATGTAAATTTAATGTAAACTATATTAAACTATAAATTTAATGTAAACTATATTATAATAATCCAGTTAAACGCAAACCAAGAAGTCATGGTGATAAAAGGAATAGGAAAAATAGAGTTAAAAATATTAAAAAATATATGTATATAAATGAACGATTAGAAATGTTAAAACAACTTTTAAGTGATAATAAGCTAAAAGATCTTTATGTAAATATAAGAAGTTTTTCTAAAGATATCATATGTTCAATAAATCAAAAATTAATTAACGACTATGATAGGCTAAGTTGTATAATAGACAGTTATTGTAATACAAAATACTATAATCGTACAATAAATGTAAATAATAACAATAGAAAATATACATTAACCATAAACTTCATTAAGAAATGTATAGATAACATAAATATAGCCGGACTTTTAAATAATTCTAAAAGTAAAGAAATAATAGGGTCAGATTTAAGTAAATATATTCCTAAAATAAGGTATAAACTCCTACCACCATTAGGACGAAAAATTTGTAATTATAATAAAGAATTGAAATCAATATGTAACGATAATATTAGAAACATAATGGAAACAGAATGCAATTGTAAAAGTCTTAGTTTTGATAAAATAAATGAACATATATGTACCCATAATCTAGAATTAATTGAAAATTGTGAATTAAGAAAGCTGCTATCAAAAGGGTATAAATATAGATTAAATAATAACAGCGACAAAAATAAAATTTACAATTCGTTATATAATAACTTAAATGATTACTTTAGTAAGCTGATTAATAGTGAAAGCTCGAATATATCTAAGATAAAAATTTGGAAAGATTATATATTTGATAAAATTAAAAATAAAATGAAAATAACAAACAATTATAAAAGGAAAAGATAAAATTAATAAAGATATGTATAAAGAACTTACTAAATTAAAGGATAACTATATAATAACAACTATTGATAAAGCTAATAATAACTTTGTCTTCATATGCAAAAAGCTTTATTATGATATACTAGTGAAAGAGGTTAATTCTAATGATTTAAATGTAAATCCAACATATGAACGTAGTGAGTTGAGTTTAGAAACAATTATTACAAGTCACTGTTCTATAATGGATAAAAAGGGTATAAAGGTTGAATTAGATAATAAAACTATACCTATATTATATTGGAATCCAAAATTACATAAAAATCCAATAAAACCTAGGTTCATATGTAGTGCGTTTAAATGTACATTAAAACCACTTTCTGTCTATATGAATAAAATACTTAAAGTAATTAAAGCACACTTTAAAAAATATTGCAAGGTAATCGAAATTAATACTGGTATAAAACACTATTTCAGTATTAATTCTACAAAAGAATTTTTAGAACAGACAAAAGGAATAAATTTTCAAAATATAAATACATACGATTTTAGTACTCTTTATACAAATCTAGGTTTAGTAGATATTAAAGAAGCGTTAGTAAAATTAATTAATCTTATATTCGGAAAAAGATATACATATATATGTTATAATAATTATAACGCCTATCTAACAAAAATTAAACCATCAAATAAATATAAATATATGGATAAAATTGAATTAATAGAATCCTTAAATATTTTGATAAATCAAAATTATTTAAAAGTAGGGAAATCTATATTTAGACAAGTAAAAGGTGTTCCAATGGGTGGTAATAGTTAGCCCAATTATAGCTGACTTGTTTTTAAGCTTTATAGAATATGAATTTGTTCATAACTGTGTAAAAACTAAATCTAAACAATATAAATATATGAAATATATGTTTCGATACATTGATGATATATGTGTATTTAATTCTAATAATTTTTATTCAATTAGTGAGCACATTTATCCAGAAAGCCTTATTCTTAACAAAACCAATATTAATGATAAAGAAGGTGTATATCTAGATATGAACATTAAATTAACATTAACTAAAACTACTATTAATTTATATCGTAAAGATGACATATTTAAATTTACAAGAAACATATTTTTGCATGAGCATTCATGCATACCATATAATATAAAATATAATACATTAAATAATGAAATTTTAAGAATTGCAACAATATGTAATGATATTGGCTTTCTTCAAAATCATTTAAATAATTTAATAGATACATATTTTAAACTAGGTTACTATAAAAATAACATCAAGCAGAAAATAGTAAAATATATAAATCAACACAATAATATAAAGAATAAATTTAAACTCTTAAGTGGCAAATTTTTATGGATGGATAATAAATAATATACTTTGTATTAGAATAAGATACTAGATAGTTATTTCAGAGGAAATACATCATTAGCATGTATTTGGCCCCGCTGCTATGTTGGGTAGAGGAGTTAGGGGCCGAAACCTGATAGCATAGCAGTTCCTCCTGATGACCTCTAATTCTTATTCTGATACAACGTCTGTTATTTATTAGTCAATTCATAAAAATGACGTTTATTTTAAATTTCATTTTTTTTAACTTGATTTAAATTATAGAAAATCTAAAAACAATTATTAATTTTATTATTTAATTATTAAATTTTGATTTAGCATTATTATGTTTTGTTTATTTTATAATTATATTAAATACGTAGACTCAGTTAGCTGATTTAATGATTAGCGTCCGAATTTCTTTCACAATTATCATCTGATTTGAAGTTTGATAAATCACATTTTAAATAATTACTATATATACGTACATCTCGATCTTATTTATCTGTTAAAGAATTACTGTACGGTGAGGTAGATGGTATAGCTGTGGGTAATCAACTTGCGTGTGTATTGACAAAAATTAATATGGGTCATCTAGAAAACTTTAATTTAAATCGCTTCTTTTCCCTAAAATCGATTACTGTCTTAGCCTTTTCGCCAATTCTCCAAAATCCATCATCCTACCCCTACAACGAATAATCAACAACGCCGTTCGAGTTCTCTTTCGTCTTCGTCGCTTCAACAATACATCCACATATTTTGCCCAACTCTGCTGGCCCACCATCCACATCCGCATCAAACTCCGCCTTCTTCTCGTTACTTTTCGTCTCATCGCTGTCGGCTCCCCATCGTTCATCAACCTTCCTTTCTTAGACGACACTTGCCCCACCTCGCTATCGCTGCGTTCCCGTCATACCCCCTTACTCCACGTTCCTAATTACAGTAACAACTACGGTCTCCGATCCTTCCTCGTCGCCGCCTCACTCACCTGGAATCAACTCCCTCTCGACGTCCGCCGCGCTCCCTCCTTTATCATATTCAAACACCTCCTCCGTTCACACCTTCTCGACACCTGATTCACAGTCTTGTTTTATTGTGGCCATGTAAGCGTGCGCTGACACGCATTTGCCACGTTAGAATAAATCCTTTTATTTTTATTTTTTAATTTTTTAAAGTTGTCGATAATAAATATCGATCATGTCTTTATTGTTTTAAACGTCCTTCTAGCAATTAAACTGGCCTTGTATATCAACTACTAAATTCTTTTGATCACTAGTACTAAGAATTGATGTTAACAGTTTAACAAGGAAACTAGAACATGAGTAGACATCTCATCCTTTTTAAAAGCATTTGTTAAATCTAAATTTACATCTAAACGTGGATAATTTTTATTCGTAAATTACCTGAATTACACAATATAAAAAAACCGTAATTTTTTATAGTCTATTGTTTCAGCTGCACTAAATTATACATTGTGCAATCAGGAGGTAAGGCGATGTTAGATTTATACAACATAAGAAAATAGGAGTTGTAAATTATCTGGTTCATCAGATACCGTTATGTCCCATTTTGCAGAATTAGTATTTCGAATAGAATAAAAATAATCCTTAGATGGTAGAAAAAGGGAGGATAAATGGCGAAAAAGGGTGATGAGAAACATGGTAATTTTTGGAGGTTTTTATTTTTATAAAGAGTCTTACCTAAATAAGATGTTCTAGTGTGATCATGTGTGTTATATTTAAGCCTTCATAAACCTCATTATCCTGGGTGTAAATTATTCATGGAATATCGATGACAAAAGATTTCCTTTACTTTTATTAGAAGTAAAACTAAAGAAGTAGCCTACATAATATTCATTTATATTAATCATGGGTAATCTTTCAGATAAGCTAGTCAAATTTCCTCAAATGTTGTACAATTTGACTTCATACAAGCTGCATATAATGATTTTATTCCGGTGTTTATAGGAAAACATTTAAAATGTTATTTTCCGCGAAATTGTCTTTTTGCAAAATGGGACTGAACTATCAGCTACACGTGCAAACTACTAATATCATCATGTAAAATTTTAATAATAATAAATTTCAGTACAACTTTTTTAATTAACTCGAACATGAAAGTATAAACCTGCATGCGTTTTTACAACCTTCGTCGGAAAGCTTAACCCGGAATGTGCATACCACAGACGCCTAACCCCTAATTAGACGTTTCGACCTTAGTCTACTCATCACTTCAGGGTGGTATCATCACTGTGACCTTGTAGCTACACAACTTCGACAGTACTTAATCCTCATTAAGCAAAAGCTCTCTAGCTACAAAGCACGAGCGAGCAAAATTCTAGCGCAGATGCTAAGATTCGTCACTCCACATATAGTGGTTATATTAATAAAACTTATCATCAGTAGTTTTAAATATTAATTTCAATAATCGAATACGCTTAATTGATTCTATCGTGTAAAATTGTATTAACTTTTTATTTGAAAAAATATATACAGTTTAAATATAAAGTATATAAAGCATAGAAGCATGAAATTCTCTATATATAGAGAGAAGCAGATAGGTGTAATAGACAGTCCTTGTTGAATCAAACCTCTAATTTATTTATTTGTCCTCTGAGGATCCCAGGCGGCGGTGCTGTTTCCTTTGTATTTATAATATTGGTCATTTAGTGATCCCGCAGATGCCTATTACACTGAAAAGAATTCACTGCATTGCATTGACTTCGAAAGCGCAAGCTACGTCATGCAATTAGCATATAGTGAATTCTTTCTGCTTTAATCTATATATAGTATGTTTTTCATGTGTATACACTGTATTGCTATAACTGATGAGGTTTCTCAAAGCCGAAACGGTATGCTGTTTTTCAGTATAGAAGCATGAAATTCTCTATATTTAGAGAGAAGCAGATAGGTGTAATAGACAGTCCTAGTTGAATTAAACCTCTAATTTATTTATTGGTCCTCTGAGGATCACAGGCGGCGGTCCTGTTTCCTTTATATTTACGTTGTTTTGTTATTTTTACTTGATAACATTGAACACATTCTTGAATATTAGCTGCACATGTAAACAACCTAAACTTATTCTAACTATTTTGATACTATAGCAATTTCATCATATGAAAATAAGATATGAGAGATTATAAAATGAAATAATAAAAATTATTTTAAATAGTTGATAAAGATCCATTATTGATATATAATTATTGGAGCTAGATTAAAGAAAGGGAGAAATTATTTTAAATCATCTTCAGAAAATTGCATTTTCTGGAGATGCTAACAGAAGTTAGCGAAATATCAAAAAAATCCTCTTTTCTTTGATCCAACTTCAATAATTATTTAATTAAAATTATTTCATTTTAGCTTATGTAAGAATACGAAAGATATTATATATTTATATTAATGAATTTAGAAATGTTTAAATGTTTAAACATAATATATAGCTATTAGTAAAATAATGTTACCTAAGTTTGATTTAGATCCTAAAGCTTTCTCCCTTTTTCTGTTTCGTATAAAATCTTTATTTTATCAGTCTATTACAATTATTTTATACCTCCTCCAAAACGTTAGCATCGTCATCCAACGTGGAAATGTTGTCAGCATTCTGGCGACGGCTCCAGAGGGCAAGTATATGGTAGGATGGTGGTAGCAGCCAGTCTTGCTAAAAGAATGACATTTCTCTACGAAGAAGACAAACGTTCTCCTTAAGTTAATTGTATTAATTAAATGATTACTTTAAAAACAATTCATAATAAAAAATATTTTATCAAGCAAATATGATAAAACTCTGCATTGAATAAGGTGTTTACATCAAGTTGTATTTAGATATTTGTGCTAAACATCTTAATATTAATAAATTATAATATTAAATAAGAATATTATTTTAATGAATTACTCTACTGAATGCAGTAGAATAATGCAGTAGAATTATTCTGCTGAATGCAGTAGTATTCAATAGCAAATAAAAAATTAAAAATGCGCGTTTTTGTTCACTTTGTGGTTCTTTAAATATCACGAATAATATCGTTCAGTTCGAAAATTTAATAATAAATTTGGTGTTTTTGCTTGATTTGTGTTTTTAAATATAATGACTTATATTTATGATATTGTTTCAATAATTATTGTTTTTCAATTATATTGTTTTTTTTCAATGATATTGTTTTTTGCAGTGATATTTTTCTGTTGTTTTTCAGTGATACCTTTCAATAAGGTAGCTAATATCAGAGTAGTAACGACTTTCTTTCTCTAAATGTCTATCAAACGCTGACAAACACGAGTGAACATGTGTAAAATGGCTTAGGAAAATCATGGTGATGTACGCAATTATTTTAGAATATCCGTCATTGACAGATCTCTACTCTTGAAACCGTGCCAATAATGTAGTGATTTGAATGAAGGGTGACTCATAGTTATGGTAGAAAAATATGCTGATTAAACTTTATCAAGGCCTAGTGAAATAATTTAACTAGATGCTTCCTGTGCCCAAATGATAAACATCTCACTCTTGAACATCTTTCAAAAACAATACCAAAATGGGGTGAGTCGAGCAATATTTGGGCTATCTTAACTCAAGTAGAATATGTAACGATAGCTTCTATATTTTTTGAGAGTTTTGCCTGAATAAGTCAGCAAAATTGAGAGAATTCGAGCATTTTAGCACCTGGATTTTCGTTGAAGTGGACCGGAGATATTATACTTTTATTTATATTATTGTGAATATTGCTTACACGAGCCGCTACTCTTCATTGGTTGGTTTCATATTTTCCTTGTGTGGTTCTTTCAATCCAATCAGCATCACTGTACACTACGATCAGCGTGGGTGGACCTCATCAGCAGTAATCTCACGTCTACATTTCGTGTTTCGGCCATGTTACTGCTTCTGCTGAATTCCTTGTCGCCGAAATGCTGGTTTATATTTGGCTTATATACCAAATTACACAATTTATGTGTTCAATATTTGGTGTGGGCGGTAACTAATATTCGCAATTCGAATCCACCACACACCGATTTTTTATTCCGTTCTAGGACGAAATGTTCACTGGACAGTAAACCGTAAGCTGTCTTTTTACTATTGTGAATATTGCATACACGAGCCGCTATTCTTCACTGGTCGGTTTGATATTATCCTCGTGTGGTTGTTTGAATCCTATCAGCATCACTGTACACTACAATCAGCGTGGGTGGACCTCATCAGCAGTGAGTCCACGCCTACATTTCGTGTTTCGGTCCTGTTACTGTTTCTGCTGAACTCCTTGTCGCCGAAATGCTGGTTTATATTTGGCTTATATACCAAATTACACAATTAATGTGTTTTATATTTGGTGTGGGCGGTAACTAATATTCGCAATTCGAATACACCACACCGATTTTTTATTCCGTTTTTATACGAAATGTTTACTGGACAGTAAACCGTAAGCTGTCTTTTTACTATTGTGAATATTGCTTACACGAGCCACTATTCGTCATTGGTTGGTGTCATATTTTCCTTATATTCATTAAATTTTAATTATATTCATTATATTTATTATATTATTAAATTTCCTTGATTTTATTTGTGCTCGAGAAAATAGCATTTTCTTGTTGATATGTATCGAAGTTTAATCGAGTCAAACTCGAATTACTTGAAACGGGGAAAACGTTTATAAAATCAAAGAGTATTTTAGCATTAGTAAGGTATATTACTCTAACTGCCGATGAAGCAAGTTATGCAGGGGTGGTCATATATTATTTCGACTGTTTAGTACAGAAGGATTTAAAAAATCACTTATTAAGCAATAAGACATCAAGGATTGAGTTCGTTGATGTGCAATGAAAAGAGAATGACGGTGATAAATGAATCAAGTAATTGTTATTCGCTCTGCAAATGGCGGCATATATCCAGCGAACAATTTCGTCGTTAAAATCATCAAGTACCACGCCAGAATCACTACAGAGTATTCGATCCAAAAGGTCATGATTCTAATGTATCCCCACTGTGCGAATATGGGTATTGGCTACACTACTGCATGCATCCTCTTTATACATTGTAACTGCTAAGCATGACAGAGAACAGAATAAATGTGAAATATGGGAAAACCTTAATGCGTTATTTATTGAAGTTAACAAACTTGAGAATAAACGGAGTGCGAGGATTATATACTGAGTATGATAGTTAACATGAACAGTTAACGATGATAACATACGTAGTTGCTGCGATAAAAAGAGGTTGTTAATGAGTTTCGATTTATTTTGTTTGATCAATATATAGGCACCGATATACAAATTTACAATGTGTGCACAGTATTTTCTAATCCCCAATCACGGTTATCCATTACATCACCAGAAATTGCTAATTTTAAGTACATATACCTGTGCAGTCATTTTTACCATTGAAATTTTGATGACTATTTTTATTCTGCACGCTACTTGAAGCCTATCTATAAGCCAACAGAAGTACGCTACATTTCAGTATTGGTAGACCCCATCAGCTACTGATCCAATACCTAAGTTTTAATTTTCATTCCTTTTAATGTTTGCTGACGATCACTCGACTTATCTGCTTTTATTGACAATTAGATTAAATGAAAGACTTTTTCATTACATTTTGCAAAATTAACTGAAGTCATTTCTGATTTCAAATTAAATCAGCGTTGAAATGATTAAATCAGCGTTGAAATCAGAAATGATTTCAATTAAATTTGCAAAATGAGAGACGAAAGTCTTTAATTAAATATAAATGCTAATAGAGCAGACGAGTCGAGTGATCGTCAGCCAACATTAAAATGACCAAAGCGTGAAACGTAGGTATTGGATCAGTAGCTGATGAGGTTCACTAATACTGAAATGTAGCGTACTGTTGTTGGCATATATATAGGATTCAAGTAGCATGCAGAATAAAAATAGTCATTAAAACGTCAAAATCAAAACATTCCTTCATTTTCGGTTATGATAATATACCATCGATCGTATTACGAGAGGCTGCGTCGGTATTATGCTTTGCGCATAAAGGTTTCAGAGATTCACTGCTGAGAATTATAGACCGGTGAGCCTGACTTGTGGGACATGTGACATGCAACATTCTGGAAAAGTAAATATTGCGTTCGCTAAAATTATACTCGAAAAAAATAAAGTATCCTGAATATTTATCAACATGATTTCCGACATGGGTGGTCCACTACTAATTTGGTTATTGAACGGGTCAGCTGGTGTAATTTCATGGAGGTTGGACATGGAGTTGATGTTCTGTTTTTCGATTTATTAAATGCTTCGACAGGATTAATCATACCATTTTAATCAGTTAATTATTTGTTGTGGGGATTAAAGGTAATATTGTTCAATGGCTAAACTGTTTCCTTCAAGAAAGATTTATTATTGTGAAGGTAAAAACACTTTTGCACGCTGGCTAACAATGTCAAGTGGAGTGTTTTAAGGCTGTCTTAAGTCCTGCCCTTTTCAATATATATGTCAATGACATCTGCAATGTCACTTGCTCAATTGCGATGTATGCTGATGATATCAAAATTTGGAATTGCATTCGGGACCTTTCATATCATAACCTGCTTTAGAAAAAAAAGATTTATTTTAACGTGGCAAATGCGTGCCAGCGCACGCTTACATGACCACAACAAAACAAAAATGTAAATCATGTGTCGAGAATCTGTGAACGGAGGAGGTGTTTGAATGTGATAAAAGAAGGAGCGCGGCGGACGTCGAGAGGGAGTTGATTCTAGGCGAGTAGGGCGGCGACGAGGAAGGATCGGAGACCGTAGTTGTTGGATTAATTGGCAACGTGGAGTAAGAGGGAATTACGGGAACGCAGCGATAGCGAGCTAGGGCGAGTGTCGTCTAAGAATTGAAGGTTGATGAACGATGGGGACCCGAAAGAAGACGAAGTTTGATGCGCATGTGAATGGTGGGCCAGGATAGTTAGGCAATATATGTGGATATGTGGTCGAAGCGACGGAGACGAAAGAGCACTCGAACAGCGGAGTTGATTATGCGTTGTAGCGGTAGGATGATGGATTCTGGAGAATTGGCGAAAAGGCTAAGGCAGTAATCGATTTTAGGGAAAAGAAGCGATGAAAGAAGAGACATACAAGAACGGAAGTCGATAAGGTTGCGGATACGGCGGATGTCACGAAGAATAAAGTTAAACGAGTGGACCTTGTCACGGACAAGGGTTTTAAGGGAAAGGTGATCATCGAAATAGAAGCCCAAGAAAGTGAGATTGTGTACTATGGGGATGATCGATGAGCAAAAGATACAGTGGGAGGAGATATGTTTGGTTTACGGGGGAGGATGTACATTATTTTGGATTTGTCGGGGTTTAGCCGAGATCGAGATTGGAGAGACGTTTGTAGATAGAAGAAAGACAGTTGGAGGCAGAAATGCTGATATCGTGTATGCGATGTGCAAGTGCATGAGCATAGATGAGGATTTCATCGGCGTATTGCATGACGTTAAAGGAGTAAGGTTTGATAAACCGAGAGAGATCGCTAAGCAGAAGAGAGCAAAGCAGGGGACATATGACTAAACCTTGTGGGACCCCGCAAAAAATAGGGATTAGAGGGGAGGATGATGAATTAGAACAGACCCGAAAAGAACGGTCGGATAAATATGAGGCAAACCATGCTACGAAGGAGGAAGAAAAGCCGTAATCATAACGAAGGCGAGAAAGGAGGACGGAGTGGTCGACAATGTCGAATGTGGAGGAGAGGTCGAGGGAGATGAGAACACTATATAGAGCCTTGTCTCGAGAAATGAGTAAGTCGTTGTACACATTTATGCATGCGATTTCTGTCGAGTGATTAGAGCGGAAAGCGGATTGGAAAGGAGGGTACAGATTGGATGAGGAGAGATAAGCGTTGATTTGTATTAAGATGAGGCGTTCTAAGAGCTTAGAAAGAGTAGGGAGTAGTGAATTGGGGCGATAGCTAGAAGGAAGGGATGGGTCGAGCGGTTGTTTCTTAAGGAGAGGACGAACGATTGCGGATTTCAAGTGTGAAGGGAAGATACGACTGCGGATGGACGAGTTAAACAAGGTTGTGAGAAACGGGGATATCGATGAGCAGATGGATTTTAATATGTGAGTAGGCAGGAGATCGGCAGGTGAGGATTTGTTGAGCAAGGACATGAGGACAGATGATACTTCGGTAGTTGAGACAGGGAGAAGATTAAAAGTTTCGGAAGGATGAGGCTAGGCGGGGCAGAGTGGGATAAGATGGAGACCGGGGTGTGAGAGAGCAACGTGGATACTTTAGTATGGAGAAATGACGAATAATCATATGCATTGATGTTGCACGGCGAAGAGGAATGAGCAAGGATTGAGTTAAAAGTATGCCAGAGAGTCTTAGAGTTGAATAAAGTGATGATTTTATGCTGCCAGAATGAGTTGCATTGGGTACGTAGTATGTTGATATGAGACTGGCGCAGAGCAAGATAGGAATCACGAAGACGGATTATCGAGCGGAAATCACGTCTGAGAGAGCGATGATAGACTTGAAAAGCATGGCGGAGTTGACGTTTTGAGAGTAGGCATTGGATGTCAAACCATGGGGCACGGTGCAAGCGACTGTGTGGATGAGACTTGAAGGGCAAGAGAAGATCGAGAGTGGATGTGAGTTCAGAGTCGAAAAGAAAGGCGACGTCGTGAGGAGATAAATATGTTATTGTGGGATATGATAGAGACGATTTGAATAAGGCAGAGCGGAGAAGGGCGAGGTCAAGTTTTTCCCAGGGCTTCGTAGGATTGTAGGTGTGTGAGAAGGGGTGTGGTTGTGGGTGAGATCAACGGTGACGAGAAAGTGATCGGATAGACCAGGATCAGAGATGGACAGTGAGGTGTAGGCAGCAAAATGATCAGGGACAGCGATGATGTCGAGTGCTCTACCAAGGATATGTGTGGGATCAGTGGACATTAGTTTGTAATTATAGTTGAATAGAATGTTGATGAACCGGATGGAATGCGTGGAAGAGGAGCGGTCTAGGCGGATGTTGAAGTCGTCTAGAACGAGTGAAGAGATTGAGGACAAAGAACAATGAGAAAGGAGGTCAGCGAGTTCGTTAAAAAATAAGGATGTAGGTCCTTGCTCAAAAGAGCAAGGACTAAAAGGGGGATTGATTTTGCGAAGAGACGCGGGGTGACGCGCGAATGTGACGATGCCGCCATGATTAGAGAATTTAAAAGGGTATGAGCTGAGTGGGCGGGCGGATTCGACTAGGGAGCAACCGGTAGAGAGCAGACGGCGAATGGAAAGGTCGTCGGAATCTGAGTGCCAGGATTCGTTGAGGCAGAAAAGATCGATGGATTGCTTGGTGAATAGGTTGAGGATAAGATCGAATTTATTGAGAATAGATCTAGTGTTGAGGAGGCCGAGGCGGAAACCGTGTGTAGTGGTGGTAGGGGCTAGTGGAGAAGACTCATTGGGGGAGATAGAGCGCCATCGAATTTTTGGGCGGGCGCGGACAACTTGAAAATTTCCGTCGATGTTTCGGATGGAAAGAGATGTTTCGCCGTTTTACTCGCGACGTCGTTTTTCGATGCGGGCTGAAGAGATTTGAGCGATTTCAGAAGGGGCGCGATTGGGGAAAATTCTAGTCGTTGAAGATGACATAAGTTTGAATCGTTGAGAGAGGACAGAAGACGCGTGAAAGCGATGCTTGAAAACAATTTTTAGGAGAGGGGGCTGGGAAGGATTAGATTGAGAAGATTTGTTTAGACGGATACATGCGACAGGAGAATTGTCCTTGAAAAAGGATGGTTTACCCGCAGGAACAATAGACGGGAGGATGGATCTAAAGGCGGAAACATCGTTGTCTAGACGTGCTTGTGGAGATAAGGAGTTAGAAGGCGTGATATTAGTGACAATGACGCAACGATCGCGAGAAGCAAAGCGCTTCCGTAAAGGAGGACGACTGACGTGAGTAGGTGAGATCACGATAGAAGAGCTGGCAGTTGATGATTTGGAGGGATTTGGTTTGACGACGGGAGACATAGAGGATAATGATAATAAAGAGGGTGGCAAGCGATGTGAGGAAAGGTTATGAGTGGAAAGATAGTGGAGGTTGGTGGAGGTGATTCTGATCGATGGATGCAAAATATTGAGAAACGAGACGGGAAGGACGGGACGTGGGGTGTCGGGGAGTGAAGATGACGTGGAATGGGAAGTGTATATGGTGGCAGGGTCGGTGGGTGGAGAAAGGACATTAGAAACGACGGGGGTAGTTTGAGTTGACGTGTTGGATGTTGATATGTGCTTATTGGAAAGGTTGCGGATTAGTTTGTTGGCACAAAAACCACATACGAAGTCCTCTTTAGACTTATGATTGTTGCAGGCGATTGTTGTTCAGACGCTGCAGTCGTGTATCGAGCACTGTACTTGCAGTTGTCCATAGTTGATGTCGGTGTTAGTTGTTTTCTTACGTCCTCCCATTAACTCTAAAATTTCTGCAAGCGGAGCGAGCGGAACTGGATTGATCTGGAACTAAATTGATTGTATGTTATTTATTGTATGTATATTAGATTGTTTGTATATTAGATATCAAACTTTTTTAAGGTGGACATATATTTCATACATTCGTAGTACAACTCACATGATCTTACTATTAACATAAAAATACATATCACATACATTTAGGTTAGTTGATGTATTTGGTCCGTACATATTAGGGAATGCTACCATTTAGAATGCCGATCCACTTAAGGATCTCGGTATCGTATTCGCTAAATCTTGTCACTGGGCCCTCGTGTAAGATAATTGTAAGCAAATATCAACAGATTCTAGGGCTACTACAAAGAAGGCTTGATTCAATAGATATTGAATCATTTAGGCTGATGTTTCCTTCGATGATTCTTTCTAATATGATGTATGCTTCATCTGCAGACTTTCCGCAATTAAAGTGTGATTTGCGTCTACTTTATGGTATTCTCTGTAGAGCCAGTCATCTTGTTTCTTCTATTCGAGATATTCCCTATCCCAATAGATAGGCGTTTTAGGCATATGTGATGTAGAGACGTTCTTAAGGCAGATTTGATGTTGGTGTGGATAACATTGCACTCTCCTAAACACGTTTTACATCATCTATTTACACTTTCTCCTAATGACAATTTACGAGGATACAAGCTAAAACTGATAGACAAATTGAGACCAAGACGTAACCGAAGTGACATAAGACATCTAATTATCAAACGATGGAACAATCTACAAGCTTGACCTTCGCTTTTTCAGTGGTCAATTAAATAAATATTTTAGGATGAACAAATTTTAAGTTTTGTTTCTGATGATGCTAGCAGCAGCTAGCTAAATATCAAAATAAATTATTGCTTATTGATCCTTATCCAAAATTCCGAAAAAGATATACAAAACCATTGTTGTTATACATTAGCACACTGGTAGAGAATATATAACACGAGAAAAAAATCGTTTGTTCATTTTTTCGTTATATTGACCGAAATTACCCGTTATTATTGTAATTGCAGCATCTGTGCTTTTGCTTTTGCTCGTAACTTTTTATATCTTCTTCGCTCAAGCTAGGTTTTGTTTGCTTCAGTGCATATAACAAATCTTCATTAATTAGTTCGTCTGTAAACTCTGGTCTCGATATCAGCGCGTGGCGAGCAGCTATACTTACGAGATTTTTGAGGTCTGCACCAGTATAGTTTTTAGTTTCTGATACAACTGAGTTTAAGCATTCTGGAGACACATTCTGGCTACATTTTCTAAGCATCTTCTTTAGAATATCATGTCTACCTTTGCAATCGGGTAATCCGATATAAACAAGTGTTCCAAAACGACCAGGACGAGTAATAGCTGGATCAATAACTTCGAGCATATTCGTTGCGGCCATTAAATATACGCCGCTGCGTCCACGTATACCGTCCATTTCAACAAGAAGCTGATTAAGTACCAACGGACCATCATAGCTGCCGTGACCATCTTGTCGACGTGTGCACAGTGCGTCTATTTCGTCAAAAAATATGATGCACGGTTTAAAATTACTTGCTTCCTGGAATAGTCTTCGAACAGATCTTTCACTTTCACCGACGTACATATTTAATAATTCTGGTCCGTTAACAGCTAGAAAATTCACGGATAGTTCATTTGCCACAGCTTTCCCTAGTAGAGTTTTTCCACATCCTGGTGGACCAACAAGCAATATGCCAGAAGGCTCTGACAGCATCCCTAACTTATTAATGCGTCCTTCCTTCACTAAATCAGAGCATCTACATTGAAACAATAAATGATCATCTAGAATCTTTCTCACGTTGTCTAGGGAACCGACGTCCTCCCATGTTGTTTCTGGTACTTGCACTGAATTAGTGCATTGACTTGTAAGCATATTTCCACTGTTATAAACAGTACTGTGACACTTTAAGGCTTCTAGAAAGTCGATTAACTCGATCATATTACCTTGCTTATCATTTTCATGACGGGATTCAGATTTCTGAATTGCTAGCGTACACAATTTACGAAGATGTGATGGTAAATAACTAGTTGTTAATTCTGCAACATCCTTAAGCCACGTATGACTATATGGTGGTAAAAGAGATCGTAAAATGGCCTCTCGACATTTCTTTTCCGGATTTAGTATCTTGATTTCATAATCGACGGCCATTCTAACAGTTTCGTTAAGTGAACCAACGTCTCGACATGTACATACAACAATAGCTCTGTTACTATCATTTACTAATTTTAAGTGTTCGATTAAGCGCTTAAATAGTCGAACAGGTTTGATGTTATGCATTGAACTAGCTACATGTGTGGATAGACCAGAATCATCAATGTCTTCTATAAAACAAACAATTCGTGAATTTAGCATTGCAATTATTTGCTGAAAGTTGTCTTCAAATTCTAAAACAGAATCTATTCGTACCATATCGATTTGGTAATATTTACATAGCCATTTGACAAGCTGAGTTTTTCCGCTTCCTGAATAGCCGGATATGAGCAACACATCCTTGCTCAAACTGTGATAGCTATCTTCCCCTCGCCTTTTAAATATATGGTTGGTTTCCTCTAATACCTTTGATTTAAATGAACACTCACATATGAAATCGTCGGTTAAAGTTTCATGAGAAGTTATACACAAAGACTGATTATATCGATGACGCTTAAGTGATCCATTTTGATTTTGAGTCTGTAATCGAGTAGAAGACAAATTTTCCTTTTTCATCGACGCTTCTTCATTACCTCGAACTGCGGGTCTCATTTCGTGGTCTTTATTTTTATCTAGGCAAGTTTTAGCTTGATTATTATAATTATGTAATATTCTTTCAATGGCTTTAAGTAACGGTTGTACACGATATCTTTTATACTCTAGATGTTGCATTTGCAACATATTCATCACTTCTCTCGCATCAGTCACACTTCGTTCGTTTTTTATTAAAGAACGCTTAATACACCCGTGAACACGAGAAACTAAATTACGATCCATTTTTTAATATCTTTAAAAATAAATGACGATTATAGCAATTTTTAATTTCTACATTAACAGATTATTAAAAAAGGCACTGTTCATAAACAAGCATTGGCTTGTCTTGATTGATGGTGCAGTAAGAGAAGATTGCATATAAAGAATCAACAATAATAACAGTAAGTTCGCTAAAGATGGATATAATAATACAATAATTTATTTAACGTGACAAATGCGTGCAAAATGCACGCTTACATGACCACTAACAAACAAAAAAAAGAACATCAAAGGTCACAGGTAATTAGTTAATTGTTGAAATAAAATTGGATTTGGCGTTTGAAGTACGGCATAGATGTTGATTGGCGGATATGAATAGGCAGTTGATTCCACAAGAGAGGAGCAGCCACAACGAAGGAGCGGAAGCCAAAAGAGGTAGAGTAGATTGGGACATGTAAAAGAAGGGAATTACGGGAACGCAGAGCACAATACACAGTACGAGAATTGTCGAGAAAAGGAAGGTTGAGAAATGAAGGGGTATGAGAAGTACCCCTTGTACACTATAGAGATAACATTGATAAACAATAGATATGGAAGTAGTAATCTTTCACAAATGATATATATGACGGGTATATAGTCCAAGTTTCAGACTTTAGTTTCGTATTATATATTCAATTGATTTCAAAATATAAACTCAAAGTTTCAAACGCAAAAATTAAAATTCGAAATTTTTATAAACTTTTTCATATCCTTAAATTTAAATGATTTTATTGATATACAATACAACTTATACTGTAATGAATATAAGAGGTTTCCAGAACGATATATTGATTTTAGCTTTGTGTTACTAGGATTGCATATTTAGCTATTTGCACTTTTTGCTTGCTGTCCACAGCAACGTTAACTTGTTGACCCGTTACTCCTTTCTCAATATGCTGATATCGTTTATGGTTTACAACAATTGGGTACATGTATTGACTGCGCATCAATAAAGTTCCAGCCCTGATCGTCACATTTTTTCAACTGGGTTTAAAAGTAGACTAGTTTCATCAATTAACAAAGAACTTATTTCCGGTTTTAGATTCGTTCAAAATAACAAATAGCAAAACAAACCTAAGCATATATTCTTCTAACACAACTTTAGGACTAAATACATACCGATTATAATGTATCTCCTGTTAACTAACATATATATATCTATGACAAAATGATATTATTTTTATATACTATAGAGATAGCGTATATATCTATAATATAAATGATGTTCAATATGACCATTACAGAGACTATGTGATTAAGGCTATCGTATGACGTTACTCAGATATTGAATAGATATTACGAGTAATATAACTATTTCTAAAACAAATTATCACATTGACTATAAAAGTAAAACAAGATTACGAATTTTATAACATTAGTTAAAGATTACTTGTCCAGCTCTAATCCTGAATGGATAAGATGTCCTACAATTATCGTATCCATATATCATGTTGCAAATCTTTCTGTTTACGAACCAGTAAATCAAATTTAAGATTGACGACATCATTACCGTCAATCTGACCGGTAATAGCTGCTTTATTCGTACGAGTAACATTACAAGTGAACTGTGGCTGAGTGAAATCATACAACGTGCTGTTTGTTCTGCAATACACAATTGATTTCGAACTTAATTCTTCAAAATATTCAATGTTTATTGATTCATTTCTTTTATTGGAAAATGTCAGCTTCAAGCTATACAATGTTTCGTTGTTTCCAACCAATTTACTTTCAATTTCCCGATTATATATTACATCTAAATCAATGCCCAGTTTAATTCGATATTTCTCTCCTGAAGGAATTGGTACGGCAATATTACTTCGGCCGACTATTCGACTGCCTTCACGTACAACAAGTCGCCCATCGGGAATAAAGTTCTTTAACACTATATCATAAAGACGGTTAAAGCGTCCATTAGTGTCAAACATGTACGTCAAAGTGTTACTTGCAATTACGGCCCTTTTAACTTTAACCGGTTGTAAAATAATAGGTATACGAATTGATTCTTTGGCAAGAATCGTCATATTTTGATCTAAGGTAAACACCTTTATTCCGTGGAGATCTTCTTCAATTGGCAAATAGTCATTGTACAATCTAGTGCTAGCTGATGAAGTATGGCTACGAAGTGACCACCGATTGGCATCTAAATGTGAATCGCTTTCAGCTATTAATTCAACCAGATCTCCATATTTAAAGCTGGATCCGTGATTCACGATTGTTGCCCAAGTAGTAAGAATACAGCCATCATCTTCTATTATAAGTTCGTGATTTCTAATCCACTTCATGTTTTTTTGTACATAGTTTATCGAGGCGCCATCTTGGCATTGACCACTTTGAGTTTCGATAGTAAGTAGAGTAAAACTATTCAACGGATTTTCTCCGTATTCCAAAGACTTTGTATTCTCGTAGAAATATCTTTTTCGACCTTGAGAATCCACACTTACCAGGAGACCTAATACTGAATCAACTAGAACTGCGTGTTTCACCATTTGCACTCCTTGTTTACTGTTCACTGCGACGGTTACATTTTGACCCACTCCTCCTTTTTCGATATGCTGATAGCGTAAAGTGTATGGTTTACCACAATTACGTACATAAATTGACTGTGGGTCAATTGATTGCCAGTCCTGTTCGTCGAATTTTTCAACCGGGTTCAAAGGTCGGCTAATTTCGACATAGTCTTTGTATATTAACAAGGAACTTATTGCCGGTTTTAGATCCGCCTGTTTGCTCAAAATAACAACTAGCAAAACATACGAAAACATATCTCCTTAGACAGACTTGACGAACAGAATATTTATAGAACAAATTGCATGAAAAAATAGTGGGTGAGATAATACGTGATGTTGTTAGAATTTTCTAAGATTTTCTTCATTTATAAGCTATAAACTTGTTGGAGAAGCTGTCATTTTTATCTTTTGTCTCCCTGTAGCTTTAAGAACATAATTATCCAATGTTCGCAGTTATTGTGAAATTATTGACAAAAGAGCGATATTAAAACGCAACTGCACGGTAATGTCACACAAATAAAAGATAAAACTCTGATAACAGTTGTGCTGAAGGGAATCAAAATGTGAAGTCTACTTGACGGCCTTTGTTTTTCGCTACGAATATAGCAAGATGATAAAACTATTTTTAAATTAAAAATAACTGTCTGATAACAAAAATACAGTAATTTGTCGAAGCTACAAACCGAGGGTTTGAATAACGACAACAAAATGCTTATTAAATAAACTACACAAGTAATTTTTAATTAATTTCTACAGTAATTTTTAATAACAATTAAATCTAATGATAGGAGATTTAAATGTTTCCACTAATATGAAAATGTGAATATTAAGAACATTAACTTAAAAATAATAAATTAATAAAAAATTTAATTTTAATTTTACTCTAGCTACAATTTAAGTTATATTTTCGACTAAAATTATTCATGAAATTAATTATTCAATTTTAAGACAGAAGGGTTGACGTTTTGTTACTGATAATGCTGGCATAACCTGATAGCATAGCAGTTCCTCCTGATGACCTCTAATTCTTATTCTGATACAACGTCTTTTATTTATTAGTCAATTCATAAACATTGATTTTTATTTTTAATTTCAATTTTTTAACTTGATTTAAATTATAAAAAATCTAAAAACAATTATTAATTTTATTATTTAATTATTAAATTTTGATTTAGCATTATTATGTTTTGTTTATTTTATAATAATATAAAATACGTAGACTCAGTTAACTGATTAAAACAATATAAATATATGAAATATATAAAGAACATTAACAATTGATCAAAATTATAATTTCGTATTTACTGATGACCTCTAATTCTTATTTTGATACAACGTCTGTTATTTATTTTTAAATTCATAAAAATTGATTTTTATTTTAAATTTCAATTTTTTATTAAAACTTGATTAAAATTATAGAAAATCTAAAAACAATTATTAATTTTATTATTTAATTATTAAATTTTGATTTAGAATTATTATGTTTTGTTTAGTTTATAATTATATTAAATAATTATATTAAATACGTAAACTATTTAATTTATTGATAATACTCAAATTAGAGAAATTTTAGAAACTTAAAATCGTGAATAATAATTTTAATTCATAGCAAGTTTTAGAAATTAAATCAATAACAAAATATGAACAATAAAATGACTAGAGAGTTGAATGCGCACATTAAAAAGTCAAATACAATTTTATAAAATAAAATCAGTGCATATTTCAGAAATCAAAAAACAATTAAAAATTACATTAAAATTTACAAATTATTTTTATATTTTTTATTAAAAAATATAAAATTTCTTAATCATTAAGAAAAAAATAAAAATTAATAAATTAATAAAAATTTGACGTTTAATTAATCGTATTATATACGATTTAAAATTGATATTCAAAATATAAACTCAAAGTTTCAAACGTAAAAATTGAAATTCGAAATTTTTATAAACTTTTTCATATCCTTAAATTTAAATGATTTTATTGATATACAATACAACTTATACTGTAATGAATATAAGAGGTTTCCAGAACGATATATTGATTTTAGCTTTGTGTTACTAGGATTGCATATTTAGCTATTTGCACTTCTTGCTTGCTGTCCACAGCAACGTTAACTTGTTGACCCGTTACTCCTTTCTCAATATGCTGATATCGTTTATGGTTTACAACAATTGGGTACATGTATTGACTGCGCATCAATAAAGTTCCAGCCCTGATCGTCACATTTTTTCAACTGCGTTTTAAAGTAGGTTAGTTTAAACAATTAACAAAGAACTTATTTCCGGTTTTAGATTCGTTCAAAATAACAAATAGCAAAACAAACCTAAGCATATATTCTTCTAACACAACTTTAGGACTAAATACATACCGATTATAATGTATCTCCTGTTAACTAACATGTATATCTATGACAAAATGATATTATTTTTATATACTATAGAGATAGCGTATATATCTATAATATAAATGATGTTCAATATGACCATTACAGAGACTATGTGATTAAGGCTATCGTATGACGTTACTCAGATATTGAATAGATATTACGAGTAATATAACTATTTCTAAAACAAATTATCACATTGACTATAAAAGTAAAACAAGATTACGAATCTTATAACACTCAAAGTTTCAAAAATAAAAATTGAAATTCGAAATTTTTATAAACTTTTTCATATCCTTAAATTTAAATGATTTTATTGATATACAATACAACTTATACTGTAATGAATATTTTATTATGTTAATATAATATATTATTATGTTAATTATTATATTAATATATTATTATTAATTCAAATATTATTATGTTAAGGTGCATAATTAAGGTGCATCATCATGGCTTTCAGTTTATCCATCGCATGAAAGGAATTCAAGGCTAAGCAACGATGAATTTCGAGACGCTATGGCGGCGCGATACGGTTTTCTTCCAAAAAGCGCTCCGTCCTATTGTCAATGTGGTACAGTAAATTCTCTGGCGCACTCGCTTTCGTGTTCACTTGGTGGACTTCCATCTATGAGACATGACGTGGTACGGGATTTCTTAGCATACACGCTTACTGAGATATGTCCATCTGTACAAATCGAACCTCGACTGGCGCCTGTTTCTTCAAATGTAACTTTCTTGAAACAAACAACTACTAAGGATAAAGAAGCGAGATTGGACATATCATGCAACGGATTGTTTGGTGACAAGACGGAACGTACTTTAATAGATGTTTGCATTTTTAATGCGCTCGCGCCGTCGAATTTATCAAGGAATCCGAGTGCGTGTTTTGAGTATCACGAAAGCCGAAAAAGAAATAAATATCTAGAAAGAATAACCGAAATTGAAAGAGCATCTTTCATTCCTGTTGTGTTGTCGAACTCTGGAGGTGCAGGTTAGGGCACGGTAAGTCTTCTGAAAAAAATCGCGAATACTATCGCCGAAAGAGCAGAGGTTAAGTATTCGGATGTAATTTCAACGCTGCGTTGTAGAATAGGCATCCGTCTCGCAAGGATGGTATCCCGGTGCATTAGAGGATCCAGATCGGCGTTTCATCGTCCAGTTTTTGCATAACTACACATACAGATAATTATTTTTTTTGAATTGACAAATAGGGCCCATTAGAGGGTTACCTTTAATTTTATGTTTTACTAATAAAGAAAAAAAATAAAAAAAAATATTATGTTTAGATAATGTTAAAATATTATTATGTTAAAATATTATTATGTATTAATTTATTAAATATTTAATTTATTAAATATATTTATTAAATAATATTTAATTTATTAAATATTATTATGTTTAAATATTATTATGTTTAGATAATTATCATGTTTAGATAATTATGTTAATTATTATATTAATATATTATTATTAATTCAAATATTACTATGTTTAGAACAAAAAAAATTAACAGCTTAAACACACAATAAATAACATACAAAACAAAATAAATAAATAAAGAATAAAGATTTTCTTAATACTAAATAAACATTCCCCGATGGGGGAGACAATAAGGAAGAAAAATTACAGAAAAGAAAAGTAGTCAAAGTAACATAACTTCACTAACTTCTTCAGGTCTCCTCCATGTTTATAGCTCTAGGGGAATCTGATCCCTAGAACCGATCCAGCACGCCGCCTTACGAGTGAACCACCCGGGGTCTGCCACCCCCCGAAGGATCCACTCGCGACGGACGATGTCAGGTAAGCGGGACACGAGTAGCTTCAAGAACATTAGTCTTTGCTCAGGGGGACGTCCTCTCGAGAAGAAGACTAACCCCGAAATAGCCCAGGTGCCCCAAAGGCGCACCTGAGTTACCTCCTTTAATGACAGATGTTGGGCCCGTTTCAGGGCCCATCTAGCTCTCTTCAGGATACGTTTAAGTCTATCCAGGTCAGACTTGGCCGACCAGTTCACGGTCACAGTGAACCCAAGGTATCTTACTCGACTAGTGAAGGAGGGGATTTGGTCGTTGGGCATAATGGAGGATAAGGCAGAGATTGCTAATCTCTTAAGCTTTTTCCTCGTCGCAGGGGCGCCATGAAAAACTACCACCTGCGATTTGGCGGAGTTTACAATAAGATTGGACTGGGGAAGCTGGTCTTTTAATCTTAAAAAGAATTGGCTGATGTCGGAGACTACGTCTTTGCACCTACGTCCAGTGAATAGGGCTGTGGTATCATCAGCATATACCACAAGACGTTTTTCACGTTTGAAAATTTTGAAAAGTTGTATGGAGGCAGCAAGATATAAGATAGGAGAAAGTGGGGAGCCTTGAGGCACTCCTGTAATGGGGTAGAACTGACTCGCATCAGGGTCGTCTTCATAGTAGAACCGCTTGGTATACAGCAGTATCTCCACCCTGTTAACAATTCTCGCAGGCAACCCTAAGGACCTAAGAGAAGAGATAACGAAGGGAATGGAGATACGGTCAAATGCAGCCGAAAAGTCTAAGAAAACAGCCACAACTAATTGATGACGGTTCTCCCGACAGAACTGCTGCACCTCACATACTGCAGAATGTACCGAGCGCCCTTTAACGAACCCATGAAAACCAGGTGGGATTAAGTGATGCCTAGTTAAATGGTCGCGGATTCTACGCGCAAGCGCTTTTTCGTAGATCGAAACGAGGGAATTTTGTATCGAGATGGGCCGCAGGTCTTTTGGAGAGCGAACAGGATTTCTCTTATGGATAAAAATTCTCTTACTAATATTGATGCCTGCTACATCAGAAGGTGATGCTTAAAGCATGGTGACGGCCACTTCTCTCCTTTGATCGGCAGTCAGAAGCTGACAGACCCGAGAAGAGAGTGGAGCGATGGTTTTGGAGGTGCCCGGAAGAGGCCCCCAGGCGTTGAGAATCTCAGGAACTGAGACATCCCTACTCCTGAAGTCTCCCCAAGGCGGGATTGGTTGCGGTGATTGCGTGGCTCCATAATTATGTAGGGCTAGTGACTCTTCCAAAACTTTATCCAGACCGATACTGCCTATCCAACCAGAAGCTCTCTCCTTCCAAGAGACAGACTTCTCTTTCTTGAATATCTTCCAGAAGGAAGACCGGGCTGGATTAAGGGAAGCAATGCTAGCCCTATCCTTACCCAGCTGGAACCTATATCTAGTGCTCCAGTATTCTTTCGAGAGAACCTGACGCGCAGAAGCAGAGAGATTGGGTGAATGAAGCAGGTGTGCAAGGGTCTTGAGTTTTGTCGGAGTGGGGCAATAAATTCTACCTTTATAGGTAATTGATAAAATCCCGGTAGCTTGCGAAGAGAGGTAGGTATTAAATTCGGTCAGACTCTCATTCCCTATTCGGGGGAAGCGGCTGATAGCTGCCTGGAAGACTGCCACTCTGATTGGATCAAAGCAGAATCTCCGGCGAAGCAGCGTATCCTCCTCAATCCGCCAACGAATAAGGTCATGAGAGGTGGTCAGATGTTGACGCGACTGTTCAGTACAGAAGGGCTTAAGCAGCCACCTCTCATGAATCAGTAGAAGGTCGACGAGTGAGTTTGTTGTTGAGCAATGAAAGGTGGGGGATGGTGGTTTGTGAATGAAGTACCGGTTCCTGGCTCTGCGGTGTGCAGCATTAATCCAACGACCAGTTCTGTCGTTGAAATCGCCTAGTATCATGTCGTAGCCGCTGTCAAGGATATTATCCAGGATGTCCCGATTCTTGTGAATCTCCCCTGGACGAATATAGACATTGGCCAGACTGAAGCGTTTACCGTTCTTACAGAGTGAAACTACCAAACAAGACAGGGCTGGACAAGAATAATTTAATAGGAGGGACGATCTTAAGGAGCATTTAACTAGGGTCAAGAGTCCTTGAGATGAAGAGGAGTGAGGCGGGGTTATATAAGGAGTAAAGTCTGAACAGATGTGCTTAGGGATAAATCGAGTAATGTCCTCGGGTCGACGGATAGACCGCGTCTCCTGAAGGACTATAACATCAGCATCTCGGCCTGAGAGAAGTCTAAGGGCAGAAGCTCCTCCCGAATTCCACTGAACGATGTTCAGCGAAAAAGGGTCACCGTTACCAGACATTGTGTTTAATCGGTTCACCCGGGATTACCACGCCCTCAGGACGTACTAGAAGTGGAGGGGTTTCCCCCAACACCACTAGACATCCTTTGGACCGGCACTTCCCCGGAGGGAATAGTATCTTCATTTTCCCTGGAAGTGAGCTTCCCTCTCATCATCTTCCCCACCTTGACAGGTGCAACCACCCTGACAGAGGATGATCTCTTCTTCGATACAGGTGTAGAGGTCGAAGTCGTTGTAGATCCTATACAGCTGTTAAAGAAGGAAGAAAAATATAGGGATTGCTGCAAAAGTTGCTCCCTTATTTCTGTTAATTCCTTGGCCATTGTGCTTTGAATTGTTTTAATTATTTCGCCATCTGACATCATCCTGTCAGGAATCGCCGCAGCAGAAAATGATTTCTGTTGAAAAGTTTTCGGTTTAAATAAATCTCGGTATTCTCTGAAAATCCTACATTTGCGTGAAAAAGATGGATGAGGGCCCCCGCAGTTTATGCAGAAGGCCGAGTGTTCGCACCGGGAAGAATTCAACAAGGCCTGGCAATCATCGTCACCACATATTCCGCAGACCTTGGTTCCACTGCAGGAGGACTGCCAGTGACCCCATTGGTGGCAGACGTTACAGTGGGGATATATCATATTGTCTTCAACCAGAATTTCAAAGGAAAGATTGTAACCAAGGAAAGGGTTGGATTTAGAATTACTTAGCGTCAAGGCATTTTCGGAAGTAGTATTTGCGAAAGCAATTGGAATAATTCTTCCACTATTACTATGAATTCTTCTTGCAGAAGAGAGATTAAATTTCTTTTTTAGAAGTTCCAAATCCTCATCTTCAAGAGCATCTGGAAAATTGTTGATCTTTACGGAAGAGAAAATTTCTTTCGATTCGAGTCGCCCAATCTTGAAGAGATTCTCACTAAAATAGGTCTTATATTCTTCCAACATACCGGAAGAGATAAATGACACTTTGAGAGTGTTCTCATAAGTGCGAACTCTATTGAACAGTATACGATTATTGTATTTGTCTACAAAACCTCTCAAAAACTTCTTAAATAAATCCTCAGTTTTTGTGGGAGTCAAGGATGTAATGATTAACAGATTCCTTTCTTTAGGTATAGGAGAGAGAAGTTTCCCATTAACAAAACTATCAAATAAATCATTACTAACCTTTTTTGCAGTCTCATTGTTCGAACTTACCCCACCAATCTTAGAAATATCATCTTTTTTTCCAAAATCAGACGTTTTTTCATTCATTTTGCTTGAGCTGTTTACTTTCTTTGATCCTCCGGTAGCGCTACACATTTTTATTTTTTTTGACATACAAAACGATCAGCTGCTAACAACTACTTACAATATACAGCTGCTAACTAATAACTACTTACAATCGTCCACGATTGAAAAATACGATTCAAATACGATTGAAACAACACACAACATAATGCCGCGAGGTAAACCGTCAATACAAACTCCGATACATTCGTTCAGAGCGAACGAATGTATCACATTCAGTGAATGGTTGTATTAATTAAATCTTGGAATTGAACTTGTGTAGTATTGGATTTACTAATAAATCTACTGAGCTCTTACATAGTAGCACAGATAAACAAACTAACACAGTGATTGACATTGACTCGGTTTACAAAGAAGTCATTTTATGTGCTCCGAATTTGTTCGAGCTACCAAAATGTAATGCAAGCTTCGAGTTCATCGACAATTTAGCGTCATTTTATCGTTTATGCGTCGATGATCAAACAGATAGAATTAAGTCTTAAATCATTTACGGTGATGTGTCAGTTAATTTTGCAAAGAACGGAATCTCGTCGTGTGAGTACAAGACGCAAAAATATTAAACGCGGACTAAAATTATGGAAGGAACAAAACTTGTTCGAGCTTTTATGTGAAGCAAGAATCCTTCAAAGTTAGAGAAAGTGCCAAAGCCAAAGGACATCTAGAAAATCAAGTTGGGTCCAGAAATTTATTCAGCTAATGACACATCACAAGACAAACTCAGCGATAAAATTGCTTGAAAATCCTCACAATCAAATGGGTATAATGGAGCTGGACGATACTTTTGAATCACAGAGTGTGCGGCATAAGGTCTTACAGCTTCACCCTGAAGCTTCCGACATAAGTAAAGGCGTAGCTCTAAATAGTCATTTTCCAAACATGGTTAAGCACCACCGAGTACGTTTTGAATACATATCAAGCGATGACATTATAGAGGCAGCTCGACGCACTCAAAGATCAGCAGGACCTTCAGGAATGGATGCGCAAATATGGCGCACAATACCATGTTCTTACGGAATATCATCTTCTCGACTAGCTTCCAGTCTTGCTGATTTTTCGTATCTAGTGGCAACCTTTATTATTAACCCAGACTCTCTTACAGCTTTTACAGCAAGCCGTTTGATTCCATTGAACAAGGACCCCGGCATCAGGCCGATAGGGATTGGTGAGGTATCACGCAGAATAGTTGGAAAAGTTCTGGCAAAGTTGATAAGTAAAGACTTACAGATCGTGTCGAAATGCGAACAATTGTGCGCTGGACAAAGATGCGGGGTCGAGGCTGCGATACATTCCATTCGACAGGTTTACATGGAAAACAGTGACATGTGCTTGTTGCAGCTAGATGCTCGAAATGCCTTTAACTGTGTGAACCGTAAATTGGCTCTAGCAAATATCGAGTATGTTTGTCCTTCACTAGCAACAGTGCTGCGTAATGTGTATGGTAATCCAGCAACTCTTTCAGTCGACAAGGATTTAATATTTTCCAAGGAGGGGTTCACGCAAGGTGATCCTCTGGCAGTGATAGCATTTGCTGCGTCATCACTTCCACTCATAATGAAGCTGAGAGCTATAGCACCAAACGTTACTCATCGCTGGTTTGCAGACGATGCGAATTGTGTGGGTAGTCGATCTGATGTATTGAGAGTCTGGAATGGTATCCGCGAAATCGGCCTTAGATATGGATTTCATCTGAATGAACAAAAATGCCAGGTTCTAGTACATAAATATCAAATAAATTTAGCAGAGAAGACTTTCTGTGGTACAGGGCTTAAGATTATATTTCAAGGTACAGAAATTCTTGGTTCTGCCATTGGAGATCAAACATATATGGACCAGTTTGTTCATGGCAAAATTGACAATTGGATTGAATCATTAAAAAAGTTGAATTTAGTAGCGAATGAAGATCCATACGTCGCTTTTGCAGCTTTGACGCAGGCGCTCCAATTCAAGTGGAATTATGTTCAACGAACTTGTATGGCTAGTAGCACATGTTATGAACGTCTTTCATCGTATATATTCAACACGATCATTCCGAAGTTGACAGGAGTAGATTTAGATACGGGACAACTTGATTCGATAATGATTCCATTACGCTACGGTGGATTGGGTATACAAGACCCGAATAGTAATCCTCTTTCGGAATATGATCGTTCATTACGCATGAGCCAACCTCTACTAGATGGATTATCAGGAAGTGATTTAGAGATTAGATATGCCCAAATTGCGCGAGAAATAAGAACATAAGCAAGAATCTATCAAAACTCGATTGATGAGAGTTAAATCAAAATCAGCGACTATTAGCGCTTGTCTCGATTTCGCAGCCTGTAAAGGAGCATCTAATTGGCTTTCAGCAAAACCTTCACTAGTACTTGGTCACCACTTAAGCAAAAGGCAATTTCAAAATGCTCTGGCATCACGCTATGGATGGAAACCTCCAGACTCACCCATGAAATGTTTGTGTGGACACCATTTTGATATTTGTCATGCTGTTGCTTGTCAGTCCGGTGGTATTCCAACAATTAGACATAACGTGATTCGAGATATTATTGCTAAAGAACTAGCCGATGTATGCAGTTCAACATCAATTGAACCTCCTTTACAACCTTTGTCTGAAGGAATAGTTTTCAAAAATTCCACAACGACCCTTGATCGTAATTCTAGAGTTGATGTTGCGTGTTACGGTCTGTTTGGGGATAAGACGGAGCGGTCATTATTTGACATTTGTGTTTTCAGCCATCTTGCTCCTTCTTATTCATCTGGCACGACAAGCAATGCTTTTAACTATCACGAGGCTAGAAAAAACTCGAAGTATGGTGAAAGAATAGCACGGTTTGAACGATCGTCATTTTATCCTATTGTTCTTGCCTCCAACGGTGCCCTTGGCAGTACATCACAGATGATTTTAAAGAAAATAGCAAAGATACGAGCAGATAGAACTTGCGATAATTACAGCGCCTGTATCCGAAATATAAGGAGTAGAGTCGGTTTTGCTTTAGCAAAAATGTCTTCGATGTCTATACGTGCTGCTCGTACGTCGAAAATTTAGTCAGTTAGTCAGCATGGAACAAGACTTAATAACTATTATTTGACTGTATTCTTAAATGTTTGTATTTTTTTTAAATTAAAAAAATAATAATAATAATCAAATTATTATTAATAATATTATAATAATATAATAGGAACTTTATAATAGGAAATTATTATAATAGGAACGGGTTCAACAGATTGCAAGAGGCACATTTGTACCCTTCATCGCTTCGACAAACGGCGGATTGAGTGAAAGCTCTCGTGCTGAGTTGCGCCGAATCGCCATTCTGCAGGCGCAGAGGTCTGACCAAACGACATACGCACAGTGCTTGACTCGCATTACACGTGAAATCGGTGTTGCCCTATGCCGCGCGGCGTCGATATGCATCCGGGGTTACCGTTCTTCAAGTGGAAAGGCCGTCCGCCTCGAGCAACAGGAGCCTTAGCTAAAGCACACGCCCCGTAACATGTAATTCAAACATAATGATATTTGGGTTAAATTCCCTTTGTAAACTTTGTGAATAAAGCTTTTCTTCTTTCAAAAAAAAATTATAATAATATTATTATAATAATATTATTGAAAAAAAATATTATTATGTTTGAATTATTATATTCATAATATTTAAAACATAATATAATACGATTCATTAAACGTCAAACGGTTGGACGTTTTGTTACTGATTTTGCTAGCAGTAGCTAGCCAAACAAAAATAAATTAGTTTTTTTATTGATCCAAAATTCCAAAAATATGGTTTTATTGATTATTCTTCAGAATTTCAAATAAAATATGGATCAGTTAATTTTAATTTATTAATATTATGTGCATTTTTGTGTACAAAACACACGTGTTTTTGGTTTCTGTTTTGTTTCTGTAGCAGCTAGCGAAATATTTGATCCTGCGCTAAAATTCAAAAAATAAGTTTTATTAACTTAATTATTTGATTTTAAAATTAAAAAAAATTCCTTCACTCTATCTATTTACTCAAAATTTAATTAGAGCACAATCTGTTTAAAAATAAATATTTGGAACTTTTTATAAATATTTGGAACTTATAAGTTTCAAATTCAAAATATATGAACTATTCAATAAATATATTTTATATTGAAATTTTGATAGCTATTTTTTATTAGCAGTACGCTACATTGGCGTACTGCTGTTGGCTTATAGATAGGATTAAAGTAACTTACAGAATAAAATGGTCATCAGCATTTGAATGGAGACAATGACTGCATAGGTATATTAACGTAAAATATATAGTAATAATTTACAAATTCAATTTATCGTTTTAATACCAAATTTTCTGGATGATAACAACTAATAAGAAGTGATTTCTGATTTTAAATAAAATCAGCGTTGAAATAATAAAAATAGTCATCTAAACTTCAATAGTAACAATGACTGCACAGGTATTTCAACTTAAAATTAGGAAACAAACTCTAGATGACTAGTTTAGAAATTGCAATTAATTTCAAAAATTGGTAGGTTTTCAAATTGAAGGAAGATTCTTCACCTACCAACGCTGATTTAATTTAAAATCAGAAATGATTTCAATTAAATTTGCAAAATTTAAACGTAGGTATTGGATCAGTAGCTGATGAGGTTCACTAATACTGAAATGTAGCTGTTTGTTGTTGGCATATATATAGGATTCAAGCAGCGTGCAGAATAAAAAAATAGTCATCAAAACATTTCTTTATTTTCGGTTATGATAATTTTCAATCGATCGTATTACGAGAGGCTGCGACGGTATTATGCTTTCCGCTATGGTTCATCTATCGTTGCTCAATCGATTCAGTAATTAAACCATTTAAATGGGAAAAAGCTATTATTAGACCCATTTTAAGAAAGGTTTCAGAGATCTACTGCTGTGAATTATAGACAGGTGAGCCTGACTTGTGTGGCATGTGACATGCAAGATTATGGAAAAGTAAATTTTGCGTTCTCTAACACTATACTTTGAAAAATAAAATATGTATGTTTTCAAATTGAAGGTAGCATATCCCATACCAACGCTGATTTAATTTAAAATCAGAAATGATTTCAATTAAATTTGCAAAATGTAAGACGAAGTCTTACATTCAAATTAAATGCCAATAAAAGCAGACGAGTCGAGTGATCGTCAGCCAACATTAAAAGGACCGAAACGTGAAATGTAGGTATTGGATCAGTAGCTGATGAGGTCCACCAATACTGAAATGTAGCGCGCTGCTGGATGATAATAACAAATATGTAATAATTTATAAATTTTTAAGAGCAAGCTATAAAAGAAATTTAGTAACACTACGAAAAGAAAACCTATTAAAAGATGAAAATTTTCTAAATTAAAGCAATTTTTGTATAAATCAACTGCGCATATGGTGATTGTACTAAAATTTAAAAATAGTGTGAATTAGCCAATACAATATATAATACAATACAATATACAGCTCTATTTCCTAAGTTTCTACTGTGGAAATAGAGCAGACGAGTCGAGTAACATTAAAAGAACCTAAACGTGAAACGTAGGTATTGGATCAGTAGCTGATGAGGACCACAAATACTGAAATGTAACGTATTGCTGTTAGCGTATATATAGAATTAAAGTAGCGTAAAGAATTAGTAGAATTAAATAAAGTAGCGTGGTGTTGTAACGGATAACCGTGAATGGGGATTAGAACATATTGTATGTACGCACATTGCAAATGTGTTTCTTCACTGCCGATATCAAACAAAATAAATCGAATCTCATTAGTACAATGATTCTTTGATTAACAACACCTTTATATCGCAGCAACTACGTATATTATATACAGTAGGAATGGGCAAGCTTGAGCACTTTAAGAGCCATATTTCAGTCTTGTTCTGACCTGAAGGGTCGGACTAATTTATAAAATATAATACTGTGATCAAGCAAAAACAGCTTTATAAAATATAGAACATGTAAAATTGTATTCTATATTGTAAAATATAGAATATCAAAGATGTTCATTGTATTTTAGCTTACTATGTTGTGACGAATTAATCTAAAAAATTACCAATTTCACACTATATTGACGATATAAATTAATTGCTAACTAAATTCACATTCGTGACTTCACATTCATTTCTGAATTTTAGTAATGAGTTTTAGTGAATCTGAAAAGGAAAATTCAAAACACCAGAAGGAAAACTCAAACTCATGAAAGCTTTTACGTTTCATGTTCAAAATTTCCCTCCTAATAGAAATTTTGAACATGTGCAAAATATATTTTAAATATATAAAATAAAAAAATAATAAGGGGCACATCAATTAACCTTAATATCCTTTTTAAGTAGTATACAACGTTAATATAGTTAACACTAAAATATTATATAGTTTTAATATTTTGTTAAAATTTTGTAATGTAATACAAATTTATTTAATGTGGCAAATGCGTACAAGCTGTACGCTTACAAGTCCACAAACAAAAATGAAAAAGTCAAGCGGATAAATTGTAAAAATGGGATCGGATTTGTCGTTTGAAGCACTGCAGGGAAGTTGATTGGCGTATATGAATGGGCAGATGATTCCACGATAGAGGAGCAGCCACCAGGAAGGAGCGGAGTCCAAAGGAGGTAGAGTAGTTTGGGACATGTAAAAGAAGGAAATTACAGGAACGCAAGGAACAGTAAACAGGACGAGAATTATCAAGAAAAGGAAGGTTGAGAAATGAAGGGGTATGAAAAGTTACAAGGCGGAAAGCAACGATAAGAAGACGAATTTGAACACGACAATAAATTGTAGGCAAATCGAGAGAAGCAAGATGGTAGGATGTATGATCAAAACGACGAAGACGGAGGAGAATTCGGACAGCTGCGTTGACGATGCGTTGTAGGGGAAGAAGAGTGGATTTAGGTGAGTTGGAAAATAGACTAAGACAATAATCGAGTCTAGAAAAAAGGAGAGATGATATGAGAGTCATACAAGAAGGGAAATCGATCAATCTACGAACTTGACGGAGGTTGCGGAGTATCAAGGTAGATGAGCGTACTTTATCTCTAACGAAAGGTTTAAGTGAAAGTCGGTTGTCAAAATGGAAGCCTAGGAAAACGAGATTATCAACGATAGGAAGAATTGTAGAATTTAATGATACGGAGGGAGGTTCGAAGCCGAGGCGTCGAGGTAGGATCCACATAATTTTGGATTTATCAGGATTCAGAGAAAGGCGAAGGGAAGAAAGATGATTGGAAATTGAGACAAGACAGTCCGAAGCGGAAACACTAAGATCGTGAATACGATAAACAGGTGCATGAGCATAGATGAGAATGTCATCAGCATATTGCATAACATGGAAGTTAAATTTATGAGAAATCGAAGACAAATCACCAAGAAGAAGAGAGAAAAGTATAGGGCCTAATACGGAGCCTTGTGGAACACCGGACGGGATGGACGAAGGATGGGAGAGAGAAGAGTTAGAATAGACGCGAAATGTACGGTTTGACAGATATGAAGAAAACCATGATACAGTGGGTAAAGAGAAGCCATAATCATGACGAAGGCGATGGAGAAGAATCGAGTGATCGACGATGTCAAAAGCAGACGATAGATCAAGAGAAACTATGACACTACATAATTTATGATCGCGCGATATGAGTAAGTCGTTATAAACTTTAAGACATGCAATTTCAGTAGAGTAATTAGAGCGAAAAGCGGCTTGGGAGGGAGGAAATAAGTTAGAGGTGAAGAGATATATATTAACTTGCTTAAGAACGAGACGCTCAAGGAGTTTAGAGAGAGTTGGGAGAAGTGAAATAGGACGGTACGAAGATGGTAGTGAAGAGTCGAGAGATTGCTTTTTGATGAGAGGACGAACAGTGGCGCATTTCCAGATGGAAGGAAATGTACGGCTACGGATGGACGAGTTGAACAATGTGGTTAGGAAGGGTAAGATAGAGGAGCAGATATTTTTAAGCAAGTGAGTGGGAATTGGGTCAGAAGGAGAGGTTTTATTAGGTAATGACAGCAGAACCGAAGAAACTTCATCAGACGAAACGGGAAGAAGGTGAATAGTTCTGGGAGGGAAGTATTTAAAGAGAAGAGTGGGTACAAGGGGCTATGGGTAGTAGGGAAAGTAAATTAGATAGCTTAGTTTGTAGATAAGAAGAAAATTCATACAAGGGGTAGATGATCGTGAAAGAATTGAGTTTAAGATTTTCCAATGAGATTTAGAGTTGGAAGATGACTCGAGTTGATTTCGCCAAAAGAGAGTACGTTTAGTACGTATAAGAATGAGATGTGAACGGCGTTGAGAAAAGTAGGAATCACGAAGATTTGGAGGGAGTGAGTTGGGAGAACGTTTAAGAAAGCGTTTATACATACGAAAAGAGTGACGGAGTCGACGCTTAGAAAGACTACAGTCAGAATCGAACCAGGGAGCATGGCGCAAGCGCTGGGAACGTCGAAGTCGACTAGGTAGAAGGTTATTGAGGATCGACGTAAGTTCAGAATCAAACAGAATGCAGAGATCATCGGGAGAGAGATAGTTAAGAGGAAGTGAAAAGAGTGAAGAATTGAGTAAGGCTGTGCAGAGAATAGGGATATCGAGAAGTTTCCAGGGTCGACTTGGTGTGGATAATGGTGGAGGCGGAGAAGGAGGATGGGGACGAGTAATAGTAAGAGTGACAAGGAAATGATCGGACAAACCAGGATCAGTAATTGACAAGGAAGTATAGTCATTGAAGCAGTTAGGAACAGCAATGATGTCGAGAGCACCGCCGAGGATATGAGTTGGGCTTGTTGAAAGTAATTTATAGTTAAAATCAGAAAAAAGATTAGTTAAAGTGATAGAGTCAGAGTCAGCCGGGCGATCAAGACGAATGTTAAAGTCACCGAGAACAAAAGAAGGAGTATAAGACAATGAACAGTGAGACATAAGATCTGCAAGGTCGTTAAAGAAGATACGTGATGGGGCAACTGAACCTGGACGGTATACAATCACAAGTTCCAGAGGGAAAGAAGTTGATAATCTGCATATGAGTAATTCGAACGAGGTGTAACGGATGTTAACGTTAATTTTACGTAAAGACAATGGGTGACGAGCAATGGCAACAATACCGCCATGGTTAGAAGCAGTAGATGTATGAGAGGCAATTGGACGAGCTGATTCAACTAGAGAACAACCAGAGCGACATAGACGACGAATAGCAAGATCGTCGGAGTCAGAGTGCCAGGATTCGGTAATGCAGAGAATATCGATAGATAATTGATCGAAGATATCGAGAAGCATATCAGCTTTATGAAGAATGGAGCGAGTGTTGAATAGACTAAGACGAAAAGTATGCTTAGGAGCGAGATTGACTAGCGAAGAAGACAAGGGGGAGAGATGGGACGCCATCGAATTTTTGGCCTTGTGTGTACAACGTGAAAATTTCCGTTGATTTGACGTATAGATAAGGATGACTCGCCGTTTGTTTCACGTCGATGTTTCTCAATGCGAGCTAAATTGAGCTTGGCAATATCAGAAGGGGAGCGGTCATGAAAGATACGGCAAGTAGATGAAGTGGTAAGAAGTTTAAAACTTTGGGAGAGTACAGAAGAGGCATGTGAACTATGTCGGAAAACGATTTTTAAGAGTGGAGGACTGAGATGATTGGATTTAGTGGATTTGTTTAAACGAATAAAGGATACAGGATCGATATTATTGAAGTGGGATGGGTTATCTACAGGAAGAATGGTTGCTAGGATAGACCTGAAAGCAGCAAAGCGAGATTGTGGAGAAGCAGATTCGGAAATCTTTAAGTTTGATATGATTATACAGCGATCGCGCGAAGGAAAACAATTTCGTGGAAGTGGTGGACGGACAGAGCTGCTAGGAGTAGAGGCAGGTGAGCAGATAGAAGTGGAAATGACAGGGGTGCTTGATAGAGAATTAATATTGGTTGGAACAAGTGTGACCGGAGCGGGGTTTTGAATCGGTTGATCAGAGATGTGACTGGAAATGATTTTTAATGAAGGATGTAAATTATTTGGAAGTGTTACGTGGGAGGTAGAGTAAGGAGAATTAAGACAGGTTGGGGCATGAGTGACAGGAATGGAGTGTTGAATCACTTGATCGGAAATGTTACTGGAAATGATTTTGATGGAAGGATGTAAATTATTGAGAAGTGATACGGGGGAGGTCGAGTAAGAAGTACGTGAAGAGAATAAAGAAGTTTGAGACTTATTTAGATTGGGGGAGGAGTAGGAAAGAGGAGGTACTAGATGAAAAGCTTTACCGTTAGCATTGTTATAATGAGAAAAATTAATGGAAGTTTTGTACGTAGTTAAACGAGGAGTGTGTGAGAGAGTAGGTTCAATAATGAGATTATAAGATACGAAGTCAGGTGTTGATGCGAGGGAAACATCTAAAACAGCATTGGTCTGAATGGTCGTGTGTGATACAGGAGTAGAGGAGCAGGATAACTGTAGTAGTCGTACTGATGTACAAAAACCGCAAGTGAAATGTTTACGTTTATACACCGAGTGGTCAGATATTTTAACACGAACAAGTGTCCATACATCACAATCTTTGGAACCGCATCCAACTTCAAAGCTGGTATAACCATCATTGCATTCCGATGTGGAAGATTCTTGATCAGGAACAGGGATCTGAGATCGCGCTTTTTTAGGCATGACCTTTTATCGATAGATTGAGCTCAATCCGCGAGCGTAGCGAGCGGAACTGACAGGAATAATTTAGAACTGACAGGAATAATTGTAAGTAGTTAATAGGGATAACAGGATAGTTTAAACTATCCTGTTAATTTAAACTATCCTGTTATCTTTAAATGATCATTTAAAGATATATAATCGACATATCATATGATCGGTCACATGATCGACCGATAACATGATCGTCAATAGAGAAAAGGAATATTAAAGCTGTCGTCTAGAAGTGACATGGTGCCTGAAAGTCGTGAATTAAAGTCCAGTCTACCAAGCAACGTCATTTTATATAAATGCGGTATTTCGTAAGAAATCCTGGGGCGTTGATTACTCAGCAAATAGGTGCACTACCATTATACATTCTGTATTTATTAAGAATTCAACGAGTGCAGCGAGCATTCAGCAACAACCTCTGCCTAGTGTTTAAGGATGGTCCGCAGAGTAATTCGATCTGGTAAAGAGCGTAAGCCTCAGTCAATTAAGCAAAGTGTCGGAAACGCCTTTATTCACAATGTCACACAGGCAACCGAAACGACCAGTGTGTACCTCATTCTACTGATGAGTGTTGCCGGGTACTCATCATTTCGATGCTGAAGTGGTCGTCTAGAAGTGACATGGTGATTGAAAGTCGTAAATCAATGTCCAATTTAACAAGCAACACCATTTAGTAAAAATGCCGTATTTCGTAAGAAATCCTTGAACGTTGTATACTCAGCACATCCGTGCTATACTATTATACCTGCCGTATCCATTAAGGATCCAACGAGTGTAGCGACAATACAGCAACAACATCTGCCTAGTGTTTAAGGATGGTCCGCACAGCAATCCTATCTGGTTAAGAGTGTAAGCATCAGACAATTAAGCAAAGTGTCGGAAACGCCTTTATTCACAATGTCACACAGGCAACCGAAACGACCAGTGAGTACTTCATTCTACTGATGAGTGTTGCCGGGTACTCATTGGTCGTCTAGAAGTGACATGGTGATTGAAAGTCGTGAATCGAAGTCCAGTCTATCAAGCAACACCATTTAGTATAAATGCCGTATTTCGTAAGAAATCCTGGACCGTTGTCTACTCAGCACATCCGTGCACTACTATTATACCTGCCGTATCCATTAAGGATCATATATGTGCACTACCATTATACATTCTGTATTTATTAAGAATCCAACGAGTGCAGCGAGAATTTAGCAACAATCGATAATTTATTATTGGTTGTTGCTGAATTATAGTTATTCATTATATTTGTTCATTATCAACAACTATAATTCATTCATTCTAATTATTTAAAAACTGTATTTTATTATCATTAATTAATATTATTAAAAAAATGTAAACAAGTTTGAAAATCAACGCAGAAAAATATATATATCATTAAAATAAAAGTTTCAATATGCGCTCGTAAATTAATAAAAAGCGATTTTAAAAAGCGAAAAGCGAAATTTCCTGATATTCAAAAAATACTTGTAGTTAATATTTCGTTGGTTAAAATCGTAACAGAATAAAAAAATTAATCTTAACAACTGTACGTTTAAACTGCTTTAAAGTACATTAATTATAAATCTTACAGTATTTGATTTTATATAAATCTTACAGTATTTATTACAGTAATTGTTAATTATAATTTATCCCCATTTAAAGATCAAATTGCAACTTTCCAGAAGACGAAAGATTTATGAACAATTATCTTTATAATACAAAATCACTTTATTTGGCTTTACATTTTGACGAGCGTAGTGCTTTTACTCTCCGTCCTTGTAATTTATCAAGGTGCTGTTTTCCAATATGAATTCTGGCGACCTTCGAACCCAGTCCATCAACCTTAATATTCTTTTTCTCTATTGTCTTAACAGCCTTTTTGTGACGTAGGAATCGCTCACGAATGGCTTTATTTGTTGCAGTAGGAATGGCCAAAGGCTTCGAAGTTGCCCGCTTGTATAATAATTCAGAAGCCCGTTTAACTCTCCCGATTTTAATGTCAATTTTAAATGCGCAATCCTCATTCAAAAGAGGTCCATTTTCATCACAGCAGAATGCGCGGATCTGTAAAATATTCTCATCGTCTCCTGCGCTTCTCAAAACCAACGCCCATTGTGAGTGATTAAACAGATTGTATTTTTCCAAAGGTACCCCGCCTTGGAAAAATTGGATAAAAAACGATCTTAAAGGAGCTTTCGAATATTCAGAAAATAGCGATCCCTCTGTGATGATAAAGGGTTTTATTGATAAAGGTATACTGATGTTTTTATTAAGCGTAAAGTTGTCAATTGCAAGTTCAAAAGCGTCTAATAAATGTCCGTCGTACAGTCTTGCTAGTACAACAGTATTTGGTCGTTTCTTTGAATGGCTGCACAACCCGAGTAAGCTACAATTACGACGAGCACATTCATTCTCAACAAGAATATCTTGTTTTGAATCGAAAATAGAGCCGGCGGTAAATCCACCATCGATATTTAACTTTGTTAAATCAGTACAAGATCCGGGCGGACGAAGTTTGCGTAATAGAATGAGAAATTTACGTCCTAACTCTGAAGAGTTATTACCGACTGCAAGAAGCATTCGGCGAGCTGTGGCAAAATCATCGGCTTCTTTAAATTTTGAAACATGCTTATTTGCATGACGCTTGGACTTCATCAAATCTTAAATAATAAAATAAAATTTTATATAATAATATAATAATGATAATAATTTAAATTATTGAGAAACTGATTACTGTTCTAACTGATTATTTCAGCCCTAAATAAGAGAAACCAAACAACAATTGTGCATTCACATTTTATAAAGATGATTTTGCTTATCATCAAATCACATGATTAAATCAGCTAACTGAGTCTACGTATTTAATATAATTATAAAATAAACAAAACATAATAATGCTAAATCAAAATTTAATAATTAAATAATAAAATTAATAATTGTTTTTAGATTTTCTATAATTTAAATCAAGTTAAAAAAAAATGAAATTTAAAATAAACGTCATTTTTATGAATTGACTAATAAATAACAGACGTTGTATCAGAATAAGAATTAGAGGTCATCAGGAGGAACTGCTATGCTATCAGGTTTCGGCCCCTAACTCCTCTACCCAACATAGCAGCGGGGCCAAATACATGCTAATGATGTATTTCCTCTGAAATAACTATCTAGTATCTTATTCTAATACAAAGTATATTATTTATTATCCATCCATAAAAATTTGCCACTTAAGAGTTTAAATTTATTCTTTATATTATTGTGTTGATTTATATATTTTACTATTTTCTGCTTGATGTTATTTTTATAGTAACCTAGTTTAAAATATGTATCTATTAAATTATTTAAATGATTTTGAAGAAAGCCAATATCATTACATATTGTTGCAATTCTTAAAATTTCATTATTTAATGTATTATATTTTATATTATATGGTATGCATGAATGCTCATGCAAAAATATGTTTCTTGTAAATTTAAATATGTCATCTTTACGATATAAATTAATAGTAGTTTTAGTTAATGTTAATTTAATGTTCATATCTAGATATACACCTTCTTTATCATTAATATTGGTTTTGTTAAGAATAAGGCTTTCTGGATAAATGTGCTCACTAATTGAATAAAAATTATTAGAATTAAATACACATATATCATCAATGTATCGAAACATATATTTCATATATTTATATTGTTTAGATTTAGTTTTTACACAGTTATGAACAAATTCATATTATATAAAGCTTAAAAACAAATCAGCTATAATAGGGCTACTATTACCACCCATTGGAACACCTTTTACTTGTCTAAATATAGATGTCCCTACTTTTAAATAATTTTGATTTATCAAAATATTTAAGGATTCTATTAATTCAATTTTATCCATATATTTATATTTATTTGATGGTTTAATTTTTGTTAGATAGGCGTTATAATTATTATAACACATATATGTATATCTTTTTCCGAATATAAGATTAATTAATTTTACTAACGCTTCTTTAATATCTACTAAACCTAGATTTGTATAGAGTACTAAAATCATATGTATTTATATTTTGAAAATTTATTCCTTTTGTCTGTTCTAAAAATTCTTTTGTAGAATTAATACTTAAATAGTGTTTTATACCAGTATTAATTTCGATTACCTTGCAATATTTTTTAAAGTGTGCTTTAATTACTTTAAGTATTTTATTCATATAGACAGAAAGTGGTTTTAATGTACATTTAAACGCACTACATCTAAACCTAGGTTTTGTTGGATTTTTATGTAATTTTGATTCCAATATAATATAGGTATAGTTTTATTATCTAATTCAACCTTTATACCCTTTTTATCCTGAATAGCATGTAAGGGCACATTATCGTTGTGAGGACAAATGTGATTGCTCTAAAGAGTGGCTTTAATTGAGGATTATGCTAAGTTCATTTGCTTGTTCATTTTACGATGCAATATAAAGATTCAGGACTTGTTCAACCTGACATCGCCTACCATATTCGGACTTGATTAGAAGTATTTTAATTAGATGTGGTTTTCCTGAATTATTATACATTCAACAAAATACGAGCATTAGCTCAAATAGCTGGCTCAAAATAAAAAAGATTTACTTTAACGCGGCAAATGCATGCCAGCGCACGCTTACATGACTACAACGAAACAAAAATGTAAATCATGCGTCGAGGTGTTTGAATGTGATAAAGGAGATAGAGCGGCGGACTTCGAGAGGGAGTTGATTCCAGGCGAGTGAGGCGGCGACGAGGAAGGAACGGAGACCATAGTTGTTGGAGTAATTGGGAACGTGGAGTAAGTGGATATGACGGGAACGCACGATAGCAAGGTAAGGCGAGTGTCGTCTAAGAATGGAAGGTCGATGAACGATGGGGAGCCGACAGCGATGAGACGAAAAGTTACAAGAAGGCGGAGTTTGATGCGGATGTGGATGGTGGGCCAGGAGAGTTGGGCAAAATATGTGGATGTGTGGTCGAAGCGACGAAGACGAAAGAGCACTCGAACGGCGGTGTTGATTATTCGTTGTAGGGGTAGGATTATAGATTTTGGAGAATTGGCGAAAAGGCTAAGGCAGTAATCGATTTTAGGGAAAAGAAGCGATGAAATAAGATACATACAAAAACGGAAGTAGATAAGGGGTCGGATACGGCGGATGTCACGGAGAATTTAGTTAGATGAGCGGACCTTGTCACGGACGAAGGGTTTAAGGGAAAGGTGATCATCGAAATGGAAGCCTAAGAAAGTGAGATTGTGTACTATGGGAATGATCGATGAGGCAAAAGATACAGTAAGAGAAGATATGTTTAGTTTACGGGTGAGGATTTACATTATTTTAGACTTGTCGGGGTTTAGAGCGAGATGGAAATTGGAGAGACGTTCGTAGATAGAAGAAATACAGTTGGAGGCAGAAATGCCAATATGGTGTATGCGATGTGCGGGTGCATGAGCATAGATCAGGATGTTATCGGCGTATTATATGACGTTAAAGGAGTAAGGTTTGATAAACGGAGAGAGATCACCAAGCAGAAGAGAGAAAAGCAGGGGACTTAGGTCTGAACCTTGTGGGACCCCGCAAAAGAAAGGGATGGGGGGGTAGGAGTATGATTTAGAACAGACGCGAAAGGAACGGTCGGATAGATATGATGCAAGCCATGTTACGGCGGAAGAAGAAAAGCCGTAATAATAACGAAGGCGAGAAAGGAGGACGGAATGGTGGACAATGTCGAAGGCGGAGTTCGTAAATAAGTTAATTAGTTGTTAAAATAAGGAAATGCAACACGAAACATTGCCTTGATCCATTCGTAGTCTTATTTTAAAAGCACTAAGTAAACTGCATCCAACGGTGTCTGCATCAAGGTTGTTCCACAGCTCAACAATTCTTCTATCAAATTGCATCGCGCCCAATTTCTGTACTCTGTTTCTTCGAATAGTTAAAGAATGACCGCGAAGAACATTTGAACAACGTAGTTGAACCCTACTCCGAAGAGGGTGATGAGGACGTTGGAATAAATGCCAAACAAGGCACATATCCATGTACCGACGGGTCCATGTGACGGTCTCAAGTCCTAATGATCTCAGTCTGTCTTCATAAGGCAGCGACGCCAACGTTGGTGCTAGCTTTGTTGCCCTGCAAAGTACCCTCTCTGATTTCTTATGTTCATGCACAGTACGTGGGTATACAACCGGAGCTGCATATAAAAGTCTACTCAATACATGTGCTAAAATCAGAGGCGGCAGAGAAGTCGAATCAACGGGAACAAACGCGCGTCAAATCATGCCTATCATTTTATTGGAGTTGGCACAAGCTTGCTTAGTGTTATTTTTGGTCGCTAAATTAGAGGAAACCCATACTCCTAAATCTTTGTAACTATCGACACTTTCAAAAAGACAGCCCTTATATTTGTAACAAACAGATGTTAGTTGCTTGCGAGCATTACCAATAATACGCATGTGTTTGCATTTCGAAACATTTATCACAAGCTTGTTAGACGCCGCCCACAACTCCACATTATCTATGTCAGTTTGCAAATTATCAACATCCTCACATGAATGAATGGGCCGCCATATTTTTAAGTCATCTGCATACAAACATGATCGAGAGCGAATGCACCCAGGCAAATCGTTAACATAAATGCTGAATAAAAGCGGACCCAAAACTGAACATTCATGTACTCCAAGATGGCATTCTCTAGACACAGACAATGACCAATCGACAAGTACTCGAAAGCAACGATCACGAAGAAATTCTCTAATCCAATCAACTATTATGTTTGGGAGTCCAGTATTGACAAGTTTCTGAAGAAGTAGACCATGATCTACTCTATCAAAAGCTTTAGAAAAGTCGAAGAATATAATGTCTGTATCGGTATAGTGTGTCTTATTAGCTGTCCAATCAAGATGATCATCAAGCATATTTGAAACAGTTGAATAACCCTTTCGAAATCCGTGCTGATTAGGGACTAAAAATTTTTCTACATAAAAAACTCAACCATGTAGCGATGTACAAACCTCTCCAACACTCTACAGCAAATGCAAGTAATGCTTACAGGCCTATAATTCTCGACGGAAGAGCGATCTCCCTTCTTGAAGTAGGGAAGAACAATTGACTGCTTCCACACATTAGGAAGAGATCTTTCTAAGATTGACTGGCGAAAAATTGCACAGAGAGGAACGCAAATTGAGCCTGCTAATCTGCGTAGATAAGCAGAAGGTAGTAAGTCACAAACACTTTAGTTATTTGCTTTTAGACGGTGTAATTTGGAATAAACCTTAGCTGGCGTTATCAAATTGTCAAAGTCCAACTCAAGACACGTGTCAGAGTAAGTGTTCAGCACACTAGATTCCATACAAAAAGTTTCATGTTCATTTGCGGGCTCTACTGAAGTGCAATAGTGTGCCGCAAACTCTTCAGCTAGGTCATTCGCGGAAATGTCATAGAAGTAGTGACAAATCGAAGAATCAACAGCTCCCCTACTTGATAGGTACTGAAAAAGGACCTTTAAATCGTATTTACACTGGTTAGCTAATGTATTCTCAAATGTACACCGCTCCTTCCTCTTCAATGAATTGAATAAATTTATTGTCTGCTTAAAAACATCATAACTACACTCCCCAACTTTGTAGAGATTGTAATTGATTCAATTATTCATCCTCGTTTAGGCTCTCACACACTATCCCACACATCAACATATTGACTTTACTTCTGTTTATTGTTTGTTTTCATTAGTATGTTGATGTAAAACTGTAAATCTGTAATTTAGCGGACTTGTAAGTGGATGTATGTCCACAATAGCTACTTTCATTAACCTGTACTATCTTAATATCCCACTTTATAAAGCTAAAAGTATTTGATCTAATAACTTATCTTTAAGAAATAGAATTATATTATTAGAATTAGTTTAATAAGATGTGGTTTTCCTGAATGAGCTATAATAATTTTTACCATAAAAGTAATTATGCTAAAATAAAAATAATTGGACCTCCTAAACAGAAAAAAATATTTAGCAATTTCTTACATAAATTAAAAATGAAATAGAACTTTAAGAAGTTCATATATAACATATCGAATAATACTAATGTTTTAATTTATAAAGTAATTTCTCATAATTCGGATTTAATTCCAATTAGGATATTAATAAAAATTGATAATTTAATAAAAATTGTCATGATTGTTAAATACTCAAATTTGAGATCTAAAGTAAATACATTTGAGAGATAATATATACAAACATTTTCATGAACCGAGCGAAACAGTTTAAAGATCAATTCAGCTAAATGTACATTTTTGTATAAATCACGACGATATCATGATTGGGACCAAGCAAAACTAAGGTCAATTCAGATATAAAGATATAAAATCTAAAATACATTATTATTTCGACAAACAGACGAGCAAAGCTCATAGTTGCACAGATAAAAAAGAAAAAGTAAAGAAAAAAAGACTCACAAACAAAAGTCAAAAAAGAGTTCATGTTTGAATGCTGAAACCGATCTTGAGTTGACAATTTCTTCACTTAATCGGTTCCACTTACCTACGATTCGGTGTCCAAATTGTACAGTTTTAGAGCGTATAACTCGGCGATGGGCTAAAGTAAAATTGTGTCCACGCAAAGCCCGACTTTTACGAACAGTCATCAATTCTCTTAAGACGTGATTTCCCTTGTGTAAAGCTTCCCATGTTGAACACATATCTAGCCGAAACCGAAGGCCACTTATAGAAACCATACCAAGTTTTTTAGCCTTTCATTATAAGGTAAGGCTAAAATATAGCCTTTCATTATAAGCCTTCCATTTTAGCCTTTCATTATAAGGTAAGGCTATAATACAAAGGATACATACAAAGAACAGAATACACATTACTGCAATCTGTCGTATTATTGATTCGAGTATCCTACCGAATAATTTGTCGATAATTTACAAGAAAATTTACAACTGTTTAAAACTGAAATACATACATCTAACGACTTGAGAAGGCTCCGACGACTGCTTTGACGGCTGCATTTAAAAAATTGTTAAGCTATTCTAACTACAAGATAAAATACACAATTCCCGAAGAACCTAAAAAACCTAAAGAAGAACCTAATGATTTGGATTTTGAATTGATTACTTGCTATTGTATGACAATACAATAGCAATACGACAATCTGTCGTATTATTGATTCGAGTATCCTACCGAATAATTTGTCGATAATTTACAAGAAAATTTACAACTGTTTAAGCTAATATACAATCTGAAATACATACAACTAACGACTTGAGAAGGCTCCGACGGCTGCACTTAAAAAATTGTTAAGCTATTCTAACTACAAGATAAAATACACAATTCCCGAAGAATCTAAATCATGTTTTAAATCATGTGGATCATCCCTCATCACTTTGACACAATTCCACCTATTTTATTTGGTTATTCCATCATTCGACAAATCGTTGACGATATGATTTTCTTAAGTCTTCACTTCGACAATTTCCTTTCCCTCAAACCTTTTGTTCATGACAAAATCAGAACAAAAAAATTAAGACCTTAAACACACACTTAAATACACAAGATAATAACATACAAATATGTTAATCCTTGCAATATTTTTGGAAGTGTGCAGAACAAAAACTTAAAGAGCTTAAACAAACAAACAGAATACACATTACTGCAATCTGTCGTATTATTGATTCGAGTATCCTACCGAATAATTTGTAGATAATTTACAAGAAAATTTACAACTGTTTAAGCTAATATACAATCTGAAATACACAATTAACGAATTGAGAAAGCTTCGACGGCTGCTTTGACGGCTGCACTTAAAAAATTGTTAAGCTATTCTAAAATACACAATTCCCGAAGAACCTAAAAAACCTAAGAAACCTAAAGAGGAATCTGAATTAGAAGAACCTAAACCTAAAAACCTATACCAGAAGAACCTACACAATCTTTATTGAAATCTACACAAGAGACTTTACTCTGATAAAGTCTGAATATACAATCATATAATGGTCAAACAGAGGAAGACTACAAAGCGAGGTGATGCTGCCAAGTTCGTGGATTATCAGGTTCGGTGTTCAAGTGAAGATTGTCATGTGTGGACAAGTGTTTCAGTTCCCGGGGAAAAGAAAACAGCTCTGTCTAATGCATCTTTCTACTGCGGGTACTGCTGCGCATCTTTGATAAATGATTTGAAGACGGAATCTACCCCCTTGGTTGTCGGTCAGTCGAGTTGTAATTCTCTTGGACCCATATCAGCTCCACCAATTCCAAAAAGCATAAGTGCCGGTCAAAGTAAGGAAGTTCTTATTTCCAAATCTACTAAGAATGTTGAAAATTCCAGTCATAGTGATGGAATCTATTCTAATTATATATATCCCTCATCAAGTCTTAACTCTATATATCCCTCCTCAAGTCTTGCAAGTAATCCAATGAATATAGATTTAACTGTAGAGGGTGAGACTGTAGCCATGGATGTTCCAGTGCATTTACCTGATGTTACTAATGATGAACATACATATTGTCAGGTTTTGAATCATGGTCATATGTCTGATAATGGGACTGTCAAAAAGAAGGAACAAGCGTCAACGATAAGTCAGCACACACCGTCCGGAGTATCACGTGACGGTCTCGAATTGCGAATTGGTAATAATAGGAAACACACCGATGATCGATGTAGATCTGTTATTCTGGCCAATGTAAGATAATCTTTATTTGAAAACGCACAAGTACGTCTTAACGAGGACGTCCAGAGTGTGAGATTTATATTGACGCAGGTACTTGGTTCTTGCAATGTGGATATTGTCAAACGTGTTAAACTCGTTGCATTATTTCGACAGGGTAAGCGTGATACACTTAGTAATAGGCCGCGTTTACTCAAGGCCGTATTTAGGGAGCAGTCGCATGCTGAGTTAATTCTTCGAAATTCATATCGTTTAAAAGGATTCCATGTTAGTCTCTTGAAATATCTTAACGCTTTTCAAAGGGAGAAACTGTCTCCCTTTGAATTAACTTAGAAATTGAATCGTTTTTAAGCAATCGTAGTTATTGTGTGCATGTAGATAATTTTTACTCTTCTTCGCGGTCATGTAGTATAGGGGTGCCTCAAGGTTCAGTATTGGGTCCATTGTTATTTAGTGTCTACATCAACGATCTCCCGGAATTTATTGATTCTCGGATGCTTTTATATGCAGACGATTTGAAAATCTGGCGGGCAATTCGTTCACCCAATGATATAGTTAAACTGCAACGGGATATCGATGAAGTCGAAAATTGGGCTCTGCTCAATAGGTTGATTGTAAATATATCAAAATGCAAACATTTACGTGTTTGTGGCGGAAATGCTCAATCTTTAGCTAATTATAGCTTTCAAAGCAGTGATATAGAACGAGTGAACAAATATAAGGACTTGGAAGTGTGGATAAACAGTGACTTGAGTACCGTTACATACTGAACATGCTTGTTCAAATTCGTTAAGAATAATCGGTCTACTTCGACGCACTTTCATCACACTCAATCAATTTGCCCTACGTCCGCTAGTCTTTGCTCATGTGTTGAGCCGTCTTCTATATGCTGCGCCGTGTGTATCCCCAAAATTCAAAAGAACATATTAGTTCAGAGAGGGTACTTCATAGAGCTACCAAGCTAGCACCGCAACTGAAATTTTTGTCGTACCCTGATCGATTAAAAGCACTTAGACTTGAGACTGTCACGTGGACCCGCCGGTACATCGATATGAGTATGGTCTGGCAAATTCTTAATGATTTGGATCATCCACTTCGAGATTGTCTTCATTTACGCTCATCCAATATCCTCCGAGGCCACGGTTTAACCCCTGCGACGTGAAAGGATAAGAAAATCACGAGCTGTCCAATTTGATCGGCGAGTTGTATCTCTGTGGAATAGGCTTGGAGAGTCAACAGTGTGCAGTAGCAATATCAACGAATTCAAAAAGAAATTACGGATGGAGGATGCCATGGGGAAAGCGGCTTTTCCGTATTTATTATTATTATTATTATTATTATTTTTTTTTTTTTTTTTTTTTTTTTAATAATTATTATTATCAAAAAGTAAAATTTACAAGTTAGGTTACCCTCAAATGGGCCCAATATTTCATAACAATGTGGATCTGTTTTGTGGTGTGTTACGACGTGCTGATCTCACGCACATGGATGCTGATTTGGCTAGGCTGATGCCGATTTTGCATCTTAAATTGCGGATGCACTCTTCATAGCGCATGTGAAATTTGAAGGCCTTCTTTTTTGCCATATGTTTGAGTACCTGGTCGGTTTGACCATCTATTCCTCCATTAGCTGCAAAAATCAATGGATTGAAGCTCGCTCTTTCAAAACGCTCAATTCGCTCACCATACTTTGCGTACTTTCTCTGTGCGTGGTACATGAAGTGTGAATTGGGGTTGCCAAGAGAATACGAAGGAGCTAGATGGTTGAATATACATACATCCATTAAGGATCGCTCCGTTCGATTTCCAAATAACCCATAACATTCAATGTCTAGTCGTGCTCCTTGTTCCTTGGACGTCGTTGATCTTTCAAACACTACACTCGGGGATATTACGGTAAGCACAGGCTCTCGAGCAGCAGCGAGAGATAAAATATTTAGCTCAGCGGTGATCAAATCACATATGGTATTGTGACGAATTGATGGTAATCCACTTGCTTGACAAGAATGTGCATGTGAAATTTCAAATTTGGCATTGCAAAGACACGTTGATGGTGCATTTGGAGGTGACCAACCATATCTTGCTGCTACAGCATCATGAAATTCATTTTTAGACAAGGCGTGATGACGATGTTCGAATGCTCTAACGGACAACCATGTTGACGCTCCCTTTATGCTTGCGTACAACATTTTTTGGTTCGCCTCTTCATTATGAAATTTTAATGCGTATGCTTGCTTTTGAAAATCGATGTCACGCTCTTTTGATATCTCTAAAGCTTTCTCTTGTTGTTTTGCCTTGATTTGAGTTACAGGAATATTTTCAGAAAGGATACTGCACAAACGAATCGAATACTTTAGGTTTAGTTCAGGTCGTGTATCCGGCAGCGAAATTCCAAGTCCACCATAACGTAGAGGTAATTGAATAATGTCAATGTGAGACTGAAGGAGTCTAATGCCAATCATGGACGTAATCACTTCATTGACAATGAAATTCGAAAGCTGTTTAAATTGAGTTTCTTCTACTGGGCATGTTCGTTGAATAAATCGCCATTTAAATTGAAAGGATTGTGTAAAAACTATGTATGCCAGATAAGGATTTTCATTTGCTACTAAGATCAAATTTTGAAGGCTTTTGGTCCACGTATCTATCTTTCGTGTCATAAACTGTGTCATAAATGATTCCGTACCAATTGCTGCTCCCAAAACCTTCAATCCATCAGAAGTTATTTGCAACTTCTGTTTTTCAAATAGCGAACACGTATAATCTTCATTATCTTTATGAACTAATATTTGGCATTTCTCTTCATTTAGGAAGAAGCCATACTTTGGGCCAATATCTCGTATGCAGGTCCAAACGTCGAAGAGTGTGTGAGCGTCACCGACAATGTGCGCATCATCTGCATACCATCTATGCGTGGTTTTAGGAAAACGTTCCTTCAAAGTCTTGATGATTGGTATTGACGCTACTGCATACGCTATCATAGCTAAGGGATCGCCTTGCGTGAACCCTTCCGATGATGGAATTAAATCGTCCTCGACAGTCAGTAAGGTTGAGCTCGAATACATATTGCGCAGAATCACGGAAAATGATGGACATATCTTATCAACATTTTCAATGCGACTGCTCTGTTGACAGTGTTAAATGCATTCGATGCATCCAGTTGTAAAATACAGTTTTCTAGGTTATCGTTGTACATCTTTCTGATGGAATGAATTGCAAATTCAATCCCGCACCTTTGTCCTGAACATAATAATAATAATAATTTTTTTTTTTTTTTTTTTTTTTTTTTTTTTTTTTTTTTTTTTTTTTTTTTTTTTTTAAAATAATAATAATTATTCATAAAATTACATTTAAAGGTTCCCGCAAATGGGCCTTATATTGCAATTTGAGAGTCAAATCTGCATCATGTCATTCAGTCGTTGTTCCTCGAAAAAGGATGTCACGCGTTAGAGCGAACACAATCTTGTTCGGCGAGACCCACTCTTCTAATAGGTGCATTTCGTCTCGAACGCGGACCTCTGATACAATTTGAGGCAGATTTGCATAAAATAAAGGCGATTTTACGTTTGAGCTTTTGTATACAATCAGCATAGGGCTGCAGTGTTTTTTGAGATTTTAGCTTGGCTAAATTGCGAAGACAGAACAAAGCACCCGGACCAACACCACCTGCAGCTGTAAATATAATCGGAATGAAGACACTGCGTTCGACATCTGTTATCCTTTCTTCATATTTAGAACGTTTTCGATGCTCATGGTATTCGAAGGCACTTGCAGGTTCGCTCTGACACGATATGGCATGGTGATTGAAGATACACACGTCGAAGAACGTTCGCTCATATCGTGATCCGGCAAAACCGCAACACATGACATCCAGACGAGCTCCGTCGTCTTTACTAGTAGTGGGTCGTTGAAAATTAACGAATGTATCAATCGGTCGTAACGATGGCTCAACTTCGACACCGTGGCATACAGTTGAAAGTTCACTTGCTAGAAAATCCCTCACCGCATCATGTC